>JAJOOS010013353.1:0-44445 GCA_029582725.1 Solanum chiquidenum
AGCTTAGTTTTGAGTTAATAACTTCTTTGTATTAAACTCATCAGTTTTCATATATCTCAGTTATAGGATATGGGTATTCCCCATCTTTTCATTTATTTTTGATTTAGCTTCCGCATCAGTTTATTATCTTTAGTATGCTCATGATCATGCCATCAGGGTTAGCTTGGGGTCACTTGTGGTCCTAGGTCCCGTGTCCGCGTCTCGGGGGTAGTCTCGGGGCGTGACATTTTCAAGAAATTCTATAACATCTCGCTAATTGAAAGAACTAGAAATAGTTAGAATTGGAAATAGTCATTTTAGGAAAAAATGAAAAATCAGGAAATTTGTTAAGTTATGTTAAGTTTGGGTTTTTGGTCAACTTCAAACGACCATAACTCCTAGCTCAGGATGATTTAGGTGTGCTTCCAGATATCGTAGGAAAGATCTTGGAATAATATTTCCAACACAGTCGAGTTTGTGTGATTCCGAATTTGTATGAGTGAGATATGCCCATTTGAAGTTGGGTTGTTCGATTAAGGAAAGCCTAATCCGGATTTTGGAAAGGTATTTTAGTCTTTTCCTTACCCAATTATTTTAATTCATTTTTAGGGGTTTATATGGTGTCTAATTAGAATTAGATCAGTTTAGAAAAGTTGAAGTTCACGCTAGGGCTTGAGAAAATAGAAAAGAGGAGAACGGAAAAGAAAGTTCAAGATTCGTCGATTTCTTGGAGAATCGCTTGTGGATTTCGTCAAGGGGTGATCCCTACGAGGTATTTGAGATCACATAGCATTGGGTTAGTTCATCCACGCGCCAATCATGATTCAATTCAGCGAAGTATATTGATTTGAAAGTAAATCCTATGAGTTCTTTATGTTATATCATTTGAAATCTTGTGGGTTCTTGTTGTTGAAGTTTCTTGAGTTTGATTCATGATTTTAGGTGTTATTTCGAGTGGATTTTGATGTATTTTGATGGTATAGTTGATTCTAAGTGTTTGGGGAAAGAACCAAGTCGAAATAGGGGGTTTAGAGATGAAAAATGAAAAAGAAAAGTCGAAACCCACCTGGGCAGGGGCTTGGGGCGTCATCCCAGCCAGAGCGCCCAAAAAGGGGCTCTGAAGTTTGACCTCTGGGGCGCCGCACCAGCCAGAGAGCCCCAAGTCCTTCTCTGAAGTTTTAAGGCTGGCGCCCCGCACCTCTCAGATCACCAGGGACGCCAGTTCTTCCCATTCTTCCCCCATCTTTCCGTACTAATTCCTTAGCAACGTACCTATGTTTTCTAGTTGATTCCAATACTCTAAGGTACGACTAAACATCATTAAATCATCCATAAACATGAGATCATGAACCTTGAATCTATAATTCAATTCAAGGAAAGTTAAGAGTCAAGCCTAGAAGTTAAGAATCAAGTTAAGAGAAGTTCATAAAGTATTTCAAAAGTCTTTCACAAACATTTTAACTTTGTTTTAAGACTTAAGCTTTGAGTTGACTAAAGAGTAAGAGTAAGAGTTCATTTCTTCAAAGATTATACGGGAACTAAGTATTCCCAAAAAGTTAAAATATTTTCACATTTGAGTAAGAAGGGAAACACCGATTTTCAAGAGAGCTTTTAAGCTAAGTTTTGAGTAATTATCTCAAACCAAAGAAAGAAGTTTTGTTTTAAAAACATATGAACTAAGTATATTTTTGGGAGTAGTATTGAGCACCGATATGGGGATGCGAGTTCATAATAACTCAAGTCTCCATAAACCATGTAACCATCATGGGTAGTAAAGGATCATACTTTTTAGATGATTCCTTAAGTACATTTTAGCATAGACTGATGGATCCACTTAGTTAAGGCGTTCTATATGACGGCAAAGTATAGGACAGTTCTGGCAGCATGGGCAAGACGTTGTATCACCACTTAGGCTCATAGTGGTGGTTGTCGGTTAGAGAAACTCCCACAGTATTACATTACTTTATTATATGAGTAAGTTGAGTTGTTATTGCATTTTCTTTAACAAGCCGAGTTGCTTTCTATTGTTTTAAAAAGCTTTCTATATATTGCATGTGTATTATTGCTTTATATTGAGTTAAGTTATTCATAAGTTGAGTAAAGCCAAGGTAAGTGTTCCTTTCAGATTCTTTTCAAGCTTACGATATATTTTAGTTTTTCTCTTGCATACTCGTACATTCAATGTACTGATGCTATTTGGCCTGCATCGTTTAATGATGTAGATACAGGTAACCATGATCAACATCCAGCGCCTCCTTGATCCAGTTGAGCACTCAGCGTCAGTTGGTGAGCCTCCTTATTTTTCGGAGGACTCCTTTTTACATTGTTTTCTAGTATTTCAGTTGTTAGGATGATCGGGGGTCTTGTCCCGACATCCCTTTTTGTTTTAGAGGCTTCATAGACGAGTAGTTATAGTCCTTTAGTCTTGTATTTCAGATGTTTTGCTATGAGACTTGAGTAGCCATTTTGGTTAGTTTGAATGTTTCCTTAAAGACATTCTAAGTTTAATTCATAAGTTTCTTGTTTGAGATTATTTCTTATGTTTAAGTCTTCCGCTGAGTAAGTAAGTCAGGCCAAGGGTTCGCTTGGGGTGAGCAATGGTTCTTGAGTGTCAGTCCCGCCCAGGGTGTAGGCTCGGGGAGTGACAAATTCTACCTTTTTCAAAGTAATAATTGAGGGAATAATAGGTAAAAAACTTTTTATCTTTTCTTGATTTTTCAAAATGGACAAGTAATTAGGGACAACTAAAAAAGGAAAAGTGGACAAGTAATTAGGGACAAAGGGAGTATATGTCACCATTTAGGATTTCACGTGCATTAAGAAACTAAAAAAAATTACTATTCTACCCTTGTTTAATTTTTTTGGAACTCAAGTTTTCAATCAATGAATATGAATTAATTTATTTTGATTAATAAATTTAACTGATGAACATAAATCATTTACTTAGCTTTTCTAAGTTGGTCAAATGTATATTTTCAAGGTTAATAACTCAAAAGGGTAAAAAAAAAAAGGAACAGTATGGTAGTTATACATTGATTTTATGAAATGAGAAGTATTATGAACAACTATTTACAGAACGGGATGACATATAAAAAGGAACGGAGAGAGTATTACATAACTGAAATACGAAAGGACTTTGAATATATCAAAATTGTTTTGGGAAACCCGGGGGCTAGTCAAGTAATGTCATAATTGTTTTAATGCATGACATAATTATCATTAACTCATAATTAATAATTTCACTTCCCTCTAATTCGACAAACTTTAATAACTTTTATATACTCCCTCTGTCTAACAATAGTTGTACACTATTGATTTGACACACTTCTTAAGAAATACTCCCTCCATTTCATATTAAGTTAATTTTTGAGGCATTTTCTATTTTTCAAATTAACTTAATTGTTCAGTTTTCAAGACTACTTTTAGAGTGTTCTTCCAATTTTATCCTTCATTAGTCAGTATTGGAATTAGTGATTAATTAATATTTAGTTATTTTAATCATAAATTTGACAATAATTAATAACGGTAAAAATGGAAAACTAGGTTCAATTTATGTCTTAATCTACTTTTCTTAAAGGGTGTGAAACACCTCAAAAATTAATTTAATATGGAATGGAGGGAGTAATAAATAATAGGGGTAATATTACTATTTTATACTTTGACTTTATTAAATTTAATACTTTGAGAAATGTGTTAGATGATAAATATTATTTAATAGTAAGGGTTGTTTGCAACAAATTTTAAAGTGACAGAAAATAAATTGCAGTCACAATAAAATAAGAAGAAACATAATTTTATTCATCAAGATTGCGGGTACAATTTTGTTCGTCCCTTGATTCTACTCTCCTAAGATTTATCCATGATTAGAGAGCCGTTAATGGCGTATTTCTCGAACTAGGATGATTTAGATTTGACTTCTATATGAATATTCCATGACTTTTGCGGAATATTCGAGATCTTGATCTTTAAAAGTACCCAAGAGTTTATGGGATATTTGAGATCTTTGATCTTTAAAAATACCCAAGAGTTTATGGGATATTTTGAGATGCCTTTTAAGGAAAGTATGTACCCTTTATATAGGCATGAACTAGGGTTTAGGGTTGAGTAGCCTCCAAGAATTCTAATTGAAATTGAACACACCTTCTAGACTCTCAATTCGAATTAAACACGTCTTGTAGAGTCCCACAAAATTTTAATATCTACAAATCCCCCTTGCTTCAAGGCTTGTCGGAGTGTAGACTCGATGAAACTCAAAGATGAGGCTTGAAGTACTCATTCTTCCACCTTAGCAGCTTCAGATTTTCAAATTTGATTTATGAGAGAAGAGGTGAAGGGCAGATGTGGTCCCACTGGGCGTGTCAATTTATTTGCAACAAATTTTAAAGTGACAGAAAATAAATTGCAATCACAATAAAATAAGAAGAAAAATAATTTTATTTATCAAGATTGCGGGTACAATTCTATTCGTCCCTTTGATTCTACTCTCCTAAGATTTATTCATGATTTGAGGGCCGTTAGTGGCGTATTTCTCGAACTAGGATGATTTAGATTTGACCTCTATATGAATATTCCATGAATTTTGTGGAATATTCGAGATCTTGATCTTTAAAAATACCCAAGAGTTTATGGGATATTTGAGATCTTGATCTTTAAAAATACCCAAGAGTTAATGGGATATTTTGAGATAACTTTTAAGGGAATTTTGTACCCTTTATAAAGGCATGAACTAGGGTTTAGGGTTAAGTAGCCTCCAAGAATTCTAATTGAAACTCAACACACCTTCTAGAGTCCCAATTCGAATTAAACACGTCTTGTGAGTTCCACAAAATTTCAATGTCTACAAGGGCAAAATAGACACAAAAGATAAATTATCTCTTAATTTTCTAAATTGGATAAACATTGTTGGACAACTATTTTTAGTATAGTGGACAATTATTATTGGACGGAGAAAGTAATTAATAAAGTACATCACTTGTCAAATCTATTTATAAAAGGAAAGAAAAAGCTGGAAGAGGACTTAAGCTTAGTTTAGTGCTTCAGTTAATGAACTATATATATTCTACAACTTCTCTCTCTCTCTCTCTATATATATATATATTCTACAACTTGGATTGTGAAATAAAGTTATATATATTATTTCAACGTTAGTAGTAAAGAGAGAATCTGGTATATTTAAAAAAAGAGTAAATTATGCGGGACGGATTTATGCGAGATGGAGCAGAGCGGGGCAAAAATTTAAAAAAATGTGCTATGTAGGGCGGGGCGGAGAGGGGCAAAGTCTTTGCGGATTTATGCGGGTTTGTCCCATATCCGCCCTGCACCGCCGCTTTGCCAACCCTAATGACACACTCTTTTTATTTTTTGGGTTAAAAAAATATCAAACATAAATTGGTTAGCCTTGAATAAAAGGGTGACCATCATTTATTTTTTGGGAGAATACATAAGTATTCCTTAGATTATGACTGAAATCTTAGAGACACATTTAAACTTAACTAGGGTCATATTACCCTCCTCCTCCCCGCCACGCACGAACTCATTTTTTTCATATTTTTGTGCACCTTTTGTGCTGATGTGACACCTTCAAATACCCAAGTTGAATGTGTTTGTACATACACGCCTTCCACGTGCGTAAACATTATTTTTATTTATTTATTTAATTTTAAAAAAAAATATTTTAAAAAAGAAGAAGAATATTCTTAATTTCTTTATCTTGTATTTAAATTAAGTTATTACACGTATTTTTTACCTTATATCGAAAAAAAATTTGTTACCATCATTCATTATTTTTTCTCTTTTGTTTTTCTATTGTCTTAATTTTCTTTGTCTTTCTTTTGATTTGATTTCAATTTAATTCCAATTGTCTTGTATTTAAAATAAGTTAATTTTGAACGGATATCAAAATAAGTGAAGAAAATCAAATAAACATAAAATAAATAAAACGTTAAAATTAAAGGACACTTTTAAATTATATTTTAAAAAAATACACATAATTTTTTTAAATTAATTAAAAGTGAAAAGATAATAAATTAATTAAAGAAAAGTCTAAAGTGAGAAAGAAATTAAAATAAATATTATACAAAGAAAGAAATTAAAATATTTAAATATATATAAGTTTTAATATCAATAATTATGTGTACTAACTAATTATAAAGTAACCAATCAAAAAATGAAATGTGTCAAATTTGTGCATTCATCATTTGCCTTCAAGAGAGTGATCACTCTCTCTATGCCGTGTCAGCGTTTGTGGTATATTTATTTTATTTTAAATTAGTCTAGGGGGGTAATAAGACCTTAGTTAAGTTTATGTGTGTCTATGGGATTTCGGACATAGTCTGGGGGGAGGGGGGTACTTGTGCCTTATCCCATGAATATTTTTTAAGCATTCTTGATGAAATCGGAATTGAGGAAGAGACAACAAAGAAAGAATAAATTTTGCCGCAACTTGATAAGGTACTTGTACCTATTAATATATTTTATTGGGAGTTAAAATATTGTTGTATAAATCATATCTCCCAAATATTGTAAAGTTTGGCCGATATGGAAAAGTCACAATCCTTCGAAAAAGTCACAACTTTTTGAAAAAGTCACAACCCATCGAAAAAGTTACCATCTTTCAATGTGAAAAGATGTTTGCTTTTAATATATTTTATAATATAAATGAATATAGTATGGAAAAATTTGCAGGATTCGGGCAAAGACTTTTGGTATTAGTACTAATCTAGCTTCCTTAAGATAATCAATAAATCGGACCAATGGTCCATAAAATTGCTTCTTAACCTTACACATTCTTTATTAAGAAAGCTTAAATGTTTCAATTACTACTTTTCTATTCTTTGTTAGTGGTTAATGTAGAAAAAAATTGAGGAGTTTCAATTATTAAAACTAATGTTACTTGTAACCATTCTTGATTCTCCTAATTACTTGTAATTATTTTTATTTCCTTTTTTTTTTCTAGCTGGTGCCCTCTAGAATAACAAATACGTGAATTAATTTTTTCATAATTATTTAGAAGTTCTTTTTTTTTTCAAAAATAATGTATTTCAAATATTTTCAGTATTTTAAATATGATTAAAAAGGTTTTTAAAAAAACTTAATGAGATCGTTTTATGATTTGCTAGCTCTAGGATAATCAAGAAACACACATTTGAGAATATGCGGACTGATAACTTTCACATGATAAATTTATTGTGATATATTTGGGAGTGTTTATGCAGAGGCGAGCCCATGATTTGAAGAGTGTGGGTGCACCAATAATATTTAACCATTAGTAAAGAAAAATTTTCAATGACGATTAATAGATAATGTCGTATTCGATTAGTCATTGGTAACAGTAACACTAGGGGTGTGCACTATTTGGATTAAACCGAAAAAACAAACCGAATTGTAATTTGGATTGTTTTTTTGGATTTTTGGTTTGATTTTGGATTTATAAGTTACTTTGTTTGGTTTTTTAATTTGATTTCGAATTTAGAAAAATGAAAACCAAAAAACCAAAAAAAAGGAATTATATATATATATATATATATAAATAGATTAATAATTACACATATAATATTTAGGTTTACAATATAGGTACTCGTAATTCAGTATTATCGTAATATTTAGGCCCATATCAAATTACTGTCATCCTATTTCACTAAATTTTAGGCATTAGGTTTTACATTATAACTATAAATATCACATATTACTTGCACTTTCATGAGAAAAAAAAACTAGCAGAACTAGAATTAACGGCGCTAGTCAACCTTTTTACTTTTGCAGTTTGCTCTGCTTTCTTGCTTTTAGCTTGCTGCTTCCTTGCATATCACTGCCAGTAAGTTTTGTTTTTTTTAATTTTTTTTATTGTTATTCTTATCTATTAATCATATAAGCATAAGTTTATTAATAGTTGATTTCTAATAGTTTTCATAGTAATATCTTAACGTATATTAAAATCTACTTCTCTTAAATTGAGATATGAAAAACAATATGCAAATTTTGTTAGTTAATAAATAATAAAGCATGTATGACACCATTTTTATTAGTTTTACTCGTGATTATATTGGAAAGGATATTTAAGAGATTCAATATTATTACTTTTCCTTGTATAAAATTTTTATTTTTTAAGAATGCATATATAACTTTGATTATGTTATTAATTATTTATGAAATAAGTTATAACCGAATAGCCAAATCGAAAAAAACCAAACCAAAAAGAGAAAAATCGAACCGAACCAATTTTTTTTGGTTCGGATTGGGTTATACTTTTTCAAAATCGAAAACTGAAAAACCCAAACCGAATAACACAAAACCGAACCGAAAAACCGAATGCACACCCTTAGATAACACTATTGGATGGTCATGAGTTCGTATCCTCCTATTTAGCAATTTTGATGCTATAAATAAACTCTTAACTTTGTACTAATAAAAAGAGTTTAAAGAATATGTTGTTTATCAGGATCGAACCCAAATTTGCAGGAAGGAATTTCCTCACTTCTATCAGCAGACCAAGGGCAATTCTATGTTATTTAAGGGTGCACTTTTTATTATATTCCTGTTTCTATCAGTTTATTAAGATAATATATATATATATATATATATATATATATATATATATAGAGAGAGAGAGAGAGAGAGAGAAAATGGTCAAATGCCCCCTTGAGCTATGCATGGATTCTCAACTACACACTTATTCTTCACGGGAGTCCTATCACCCCGCCCCCCCTAAACTGTTTAAAACTAAAATTATTACCACCCTAAATGCCTACATGGCAAAGTGAGTGTATTGCACTCTCCTTGAGAGAGTGAAGATAAAAAAAAATTAAAATTTTACTTTTAATATTTCTTCATAATCATAAATATATATTTTTTAAACAATTTTTTTTTTCTTATTTGTTTCTCATTCTAATTTGGTTTCTTCTCCATAGGAACTTAGTAGAGCATCAATGGCAGCCACCAAATTACACCACATCTCACCATTTTGAAACCACCGTCATTATTATATTATTTAATATACCACAAATCATAGATAATAATTCCATCCATTTTCTCCACAATCAGGAATTACGAACCCAAAATCTTTCAAAGCAAACAAATTTAAGTTTAATACAGTGACACTCAACTGATTTTCTTCAATTAAACTTTCAATACAAGGAAATTTTTTTTATCATATATTCAATACTCAAAAGACCCACGAAATTTTTTGTATGCGCTTGTAATTTTTGGGATTTGAATTTTCTCCAGTTTGAAGCTAATTTTGATGGTAGTTTAAAGATTTTTCTGTAAGTTAGCTAGACTCAGAGCAGCATAGCTCTGCTAGCGAGCCCCTATGCGATAGCTAGACTCAGAGCGAGACTCTCAGATTGACCTGACGTTTCTAGTGCCCAGTGTAACGCAAAGAGAACCAATTCTTCCTTAACTAAGTCAAAGAGCGGATTCGTACTATCCTGTTAAACAATCGAGTTACCGACCACCTGAGTACCTTAGTGGTGTCACTCATAGATCAGCAAATCCGCACATTTGAAGTCTTGTCGAGGATTTTTTCTGCAAAAAATCTGTGATTTGAACCAGACTGACCAACTTCCCAAATAGTCCAACGAATCCAGCTGAGCACAAATCTACTCTTCAAATCACAAGCAACAATAGAATGAAACCGTTCAGACAATCAATTTAATGGATACATTTTATCTTAGCTTCGAATAATACTCCTCAACTGATTTAGCAACTTGTAATTTTCTTGCAAATCTGAAAAAATGCAGTTCATGCTCTTCATCTTCTTTGTATGATTGCTACAAAAAAATTGATGCAAAACCACCTTAAATCTTCTCCAAATTGCCTCAAATTTTAGATATAAGCTTATCTCAATATTTCGACTCTTTTGATTTATTACCCATTCAAAATGGAGCTCGTCTGTCATAAGTCAAAATTAGAACTCAAACTTATAAACTAACTTTAATGGTGGTTTCAAGTTGTGCTTCAAAGTTTCAACCTTTAGCTTCGATTTTCAGCCATACGAAATTCTTCGAACCATTGACGAACTCAGTTTCTCCTAATTTAAGAATATAGATTCACAAAATTCATATGAATGCTCATCGATTTTTATGGAGTTCCGGTATTCTTCAGATTCAATAATTGCAGTTATATATAAACTCAATTAACCCAGTATTTTCATATTCAAATAATTAGCAATCAGCATTATAATAAAAAAGTTTCAATATATGAAGATCCAAGACACAAATCTACAAATTTCAACATTTTGACCTTCAACATAGTTTTTAGAATAATAAATTAAAAACAGAAAAAAAAGTTTTAAATAAAATTTCCAGTAGTCAAACGCGTGCACATCAACTGCCAATATAAATATGATTGTGGCTTTTTAAGGGGGGTAAAATTTCAATCTTAAACAGTATAGGGGGGTGATAGGACTCCCGTGAAGAATAAGTGTGTAGTTGAGAATTCGTTCATAGCTTAAGGGGCATTTGACCATTTTCTCTCTCTCTATCTCTCTATCTCTCTCTCTCTCTCTCTCTATATATATATATATATATATATATACGTACATGATTTTTTCTGAAGTTAATGGGTGCACGTGCACCCTCACCTATACATGTGGGTCCGCCACTGTGTTTATGTACAATGACATAAAAATAAGGAAAACTAGTTACTACTGGCTAAAGAATAAATAATAGCCCATCAAATTGAGTATATTATACTTTTCATGCACATATACCAAACAATAGAGAAAATGATAATTGATTAATCTATGAAAAATCATTCAATATTGAGAAGCCAATCTTATTAAAGAAACAATCTTTCAAGTTCTTAATATATGTGGCAATACCAAATTTCTAATATTCGGATATCATGAAATGATCATTCATAATCTTAATGAGGTCATGAATTACTACGCGAAGCGCGGATAAATTATTTGGTTGAGTATAAATCAGATTATGGTGTAAAAGAAATAAAGAATAAAATAAGTTTTAAAAAATTAAATGAACAAAGAAACATAAAAAGAAAAAAAGAAGTAGAGAAATAAAAAGTAAAAGAATTAAAAAGGAGCTAAATAACTAAAGATACAAGGAAATGAGTATTTATTATAATTAGTTAGGGAGCATAAATGTATGAGGTTATATGTCTGTAATTAGTTTGTTTTTGTGGGGCATATGCTTAGGGTCCATTTGAACATGTGATATGAAATCATGAGATGAAATTGAAGTTTTGATTGGCATGCGATTTGGACTCTGTGTTGTATATTTTCTCATAAACATAAGAATCACATAAGTTGTAAAATTATTAAAATAGCCTCAATTATTTATTCAATCTTACCAAATAAATAATTTTTTTATAAAATAGCATTATAAATTATTACAAAGCTATTTGTTCTCCACTTAAATAAGAAAACACTTTTGTAGCATTGTAAAAAGTAGTAAAAGTTTGTTTCATCTAACTCTTCCTACTCTATTTATGGTTTCGTTGAGGATGTTATCTTAATCTGGCTTCTTCTTCCCTCTGAAGTGAAGCGAATGTCTTACATATGTATTTGGTTCGATTATAAGGAAAAAAAACTTACTTCCACTGTATCAGAATGAATGGTGGAATACCAGTAAGAGTGTCAAGACACTACCTTCCATTTTGGATTCGGGCATCAATTCTCAAACTCTTTAAAATAATAATCTATTTTAAAAAAATACATTCTCTATCCTCATAAGGCGGGGTAAGATTACGCGCACACCACCCTTCTCAGTACCTACTAGTAGGATCACACTTGGTATGTTGTTTTAGTAACTATACAAACGATTGTTGAAGATAAAGAAAATTAAAGACAATGAAACAGATTGAACAACTTGGTCCAATGTAATACTCCAAAAGCTAGTAGACTAAACTAGGACCTTATGTGAGGGTTCTAGAGCTTTACATGGGGGTTAGAGTTGTAGAATTTACTTTCTGTACTTAGAATGAGTGGTTTAAGGGTTAAACGTCAAGGTACGACTCCCCAAGGACCAAACAAATGGGTCCTTGAGAAGGACCCCAAAACAGTCACTAAATCTGCCTAGGCAGTACCCACGAGGGGGACCTACACCCCATAGGAGGATCCATGCCCCATGGGTGGGTCTCGTGGGTCAAGGCCTGCAAAATATAGCCACTAACGACCATCCACGCTTGATCAGTACGGGACGTGGGTGGACCCACGGTCCGTGGACGTGGTTTCGTGGGTTGGGCAGTAGGCTTCTTTAAGTTGGTTAAGTTTAGGGGTTAGGGAATATTCTAGAATTAGTTAGTTATTAAGTAGGGTCGGTTTATTAGTAATTAGGGCACCTATATAAACCTAATAGACCCTTAATTAGATGATTCCAAATCTTTATTTTAGATTCACAAAAGAGACCCAATTCCCTCCCAAAAATCTGCTCTCTAGAAGGTTTCTTCTTATATTGTGGGTAGTGTTGAGTATGATTTCAATTGAGTGGATAATACTTGTTTATGATTGATTTAGCATTAAATTATGAATACTTGTTTATGATTGATTTAGCATTAAATTATGATATTATGATGAATTTCTATGCTTTCCATGGCTAACCCTAGTTTAATTCAAGAAATTGAAGAATGTGGGTTTATGCCTTGTTAAGTGAAATTGAGGATTCATAGGTGATCTTCTAGAATTGATGTCATGTATAGTAATTGTTCAAGAATAGAATTATGTAAACATGAATTGAATTAGGGTAAAAAGTATATATGATGGATCATGACTAGTAATGATTTAGATTGGGGCTATATGATGAATTATAATTAGAATTGCTTTAAGATGAAGCTTATGACTAGAATGTCTTGTAATCTAGATATGTATGTAGAATGTGAAAGGTCTTCTCACATAGAATGATTACAGGTTGAAAAGTTAATCACCTAAAATGAATCAAAGCATGTTAGGCTAGAATAGCTTGAAGTTGTGACATATGATCCCTTCATGTATAGCTTGACTTGGTAAGACAAGACCAAGATTGGTAGCTTAGGATGGAGGAACCATACTCTCCTAAGGGTAGCTTGAATTAGCATTGTAGGATTCTCTCATGGTATCTTGAGTTAGTGGTAGTCATGGTAGCCTAGGATTGAGGACACATACTCTCCTAAGGGTAGCTTGAACTAGCATTTTAGAATGCCTTCATGATAGCATGGCTTGGTTAGGCCAAGACCATTTCATGGTAGCTTAGGATTGAGAGTTCATAATCTCCTAAGGGTAGCTTAGGATTGAGAAATCATACTCTCCTAAGGGTAGCTTGCATTAGCATCATAGAATGTTTGCATGGTAGCTAGGATGGAACACTAGTACCCCTCCTAGAATAGCTTGGGCTTGCATGATTAATATGTTTCCTATGATAGCTTGGTCTAGCCTAATAAGGTGCTATTCTTTGGTAGTTTAGAATGATAAATAGTAGTCATTTGAGTATGATAGCCTAAAGTGGTACTTAGTATGGGTAGTATTATGGGGTCTTATCCATGCATTGACAAGTATGTCTTGAAGCTACTTATGAAGTGTTCTCTTATATGATGTATGTTTAGCTTGGGTTGTTGCTATAGTTTCCTTCCATTATATGATTGAATAAAGGTGATAATATCCTTGTCTATAGGAAGTAAGCTAACAATAAGACCAAAGGAGGGTAAGTATGATTATGATGACTTCAAGGTTATGCTTAGTGTGAATGGGATTATGGAATTTCATTCATGCATTACACAAGTATGCTTTGAGGTTACTTAGGAGTATAGTGCTCTTATGATATGAAAGTCTAAGACTTGAATATGAATATAGACTATGTTTATGATGACCAAAAAGGGATACTTAACATGGATGGGATTATGGGGTCTTACTCATGCATTGCACAAGTATGCTTTGAGGTTACTTGAGAAGTAGTTCTCTTATGATATGAAATATTAAGAGTTGAATAATGTTTATATGATGCTCATGTTGGAAATTATGCTTATGACTATATTATTATCTCTTATAAGTTTGGATTATGTTTTGTGTTGACTAACCCTTATGTTATGCTCTTATGATGTTATGCTAGCTAACATATTTAGTACATTTTTTACTAACGCATACTATTCCTACATTCTTATCAAATGTAGAGTTTGGTGATTGAGTTTCATTCTTGACGATAGGTTTCTAAGGAGCAAGGAGTTGAAGATTTGGTGAGTCCTCATAGCTTCGAGGACAAAGCCATTATTTCCTTTATGTCTTTTATTTCCATATTTTGAGACTATTGTATGGGCTATGTCCCAAGAGTTTATTCAAAAGTTGTATAAGATGATTTGAGACAAAGAGTAGTAAGACTTCCGCTTGCTTTTATAAAAGACTTCGATTGTATGAATAAAATTTTTAAAATTTTCGTACTTTTCTATTATCTTATGTTATGATATTCTAAGGGCTTGTATGAGACCCCTTCGAGGTCAAGTACGCCATGTTATATCTAGGGTGTACCCCTGGGTTGTGACATCCAATTAACGTGTACGACGGAGTTAGAGTCACTCTAGGTTTAGGTCACTTATATCAACTAGGCTGCTACTTCTTGTACTAGGATTATATTATTTATAATTATTTTATTATTGTAGTAGTAATATGTATTGTAGTAGGACTCTAATTATACTTAACTTAGAATTCTACAATTCTCTCCCTATATAAGGAGCATGTACACAACAATTTTAATCATCAATACAATCCTTGATTTCTCTAATCCTAGACGTGAGAATTCTACATGGTATCAAAGCTTAAAAGTTCTTCCGCTCTCTGAGTATTGATAATAAAAAAAAAAAACACGTTCAAATGCAATGACCCCCTCTACCAATACTATGTCGACCTCCTCACTTCACCAACTCATTGTCGCTTGCTCCATTAAACTTAAGCCAACAAACTACATCATATGGAGGACACAAATATCTCAATAGATTCACTTGATGAGACTAATCTATCTCATCACAGAGAATGAACCAAGTAAAAGTAGTTGTTCCACTAAACAGATTACTGGGAAAATTGTAGCGGTTAAGAAGGACGCAAAAGATAATGGCAGCATTGATGACTGGAAAGAGAAAAATGTGTTGCTAAGGAGTTGGATCTCAGACACCTTGATAGAAGAAAGCATGTACTTAATTGTGGGCTGCTCAATTGCCAAGGAGATGTCGGAATGCTTGGAAGAAGTTTATCTTCAAGCAACAAAAGATAAAAAGTTTCAGCTTAAACAACAACTACAAAGTGTTAGGCTAGAAACTTAAAAGATTAATGAATACATCAAGGAATTCAAAGGCATATGTGATGACCTTGTAGCCATTCAAAAACCTGTGGATGAAGATAACAAAGAAATCAATATTCCTACAGGTTTAGGTCTCAAATACAAGACCTTCATGACTATCATATTAGGTAAGACATCATATCCCACTCTTAATCAATTTGTTAATGCTTTCACGGGTTTTGATATAAGGGAAGATAAAGAATAGACGCCACAATAAAATCATAACATGATATTCTCTGCCCAAAGAGGCAAGGAACTCCAGAGGAAGAGGTTTCAAGCCTGTTGGACAAGGAACAGGTTTTCAGAACAGTTAAATATGGACCAGGTTCTACGAGCAATCAAAGTTTTTCAAGTGGAAATAAGGAGAGGAACAATATTGAGTCATGTCAAATTTGTGGTAAAAATAATCATACTGCTCTTAAATATTTTTGCTAGTGGGACTACTCGTATCAATGTGCAAATGAACTACCACAAGCAACGACTTGACATCACATTCCTACCGAAGCATTGACAAAACAAGTTTTTGCTGGGTTTTCAAAGCAAGCTAGGAGTAACCGTTCCTCCACTCTCTAGCTTGAGGGGAAGTATTGAAGATAAAGGAAACTGAAGACATGGAACAGGTTGAACAACCTAGTCCAATCAACGTGTACGACGGAGTTAGAGTCACTCTACATTTAGGTCACTTATATCAACTAGGCTGCTACTTCTTGTACTAGCTGAAGTCGACTACAATTAGGTTACGACCAGAATTAAATTATTTATAATTGCTTTATTATTATAGTAGTACAACTCTAAGTATAATTAACTTGATTTCTCTAATTCTAGACGTGAGAATTCTACAACGATAACACAACTTCTCATGGATAGAAGTATTTAGAGAAATATTTGGAAAGTAATGTCTCCGTTCTTATTTATTTACAAAAAAATATTACTCCATCAGTTCTTATTTATATTCACCAAATCAATTCCTACTTTATCATTTATATTCACCAAATTTAATGTAATAATAAGTTTTATGTTGGTGAGAATATCAATTTTTATAAGGTAATGATATGATTATAAATTTTATTTACATATGAAATAAATGATTAGTAGATATAAATGTGGGGTTGTTTTAACAAAATATAAACTTGTGGTTCAATTTTTATATTTGAAAAATCTCAAATCATAAGTTTTGGAGAATATGAAATTTCATCTCATGATATGAAATCATGAGATGAAATCATCGTAAAATTGTATGTTCAAACGTTAATTTCATCTCACGATTTCATATCGTAATATGACATCACACGGCCAAACGCCTACTTAACTTCCCCTTGTAAATTTGCCTAGGTCTTAAACCTTAAGGGTGTTTTTGGTATAGATGATTTTTTTCTCATATTTGATCAAAATATATTTTAGGAAAACAAGAAAATAAAAGTTTTATGATACGTATTTCCACTCCACTCCCCCCCCCCCACCAAACTCAGTCTCCTCCCTACCCCCAGAGTCTCAACTCCCACATATAAATATTTTTGGAACACTAATTTCTGCTTACCTACTGAATAAATTATTTCATTAAAAACATTTCCCTCCATCACAAACACACCCTAAATGAATTGTTAAATCCTTTTTTATGTTAATTTCCGTTTTAGCCAGAACTGCATATTATAGTGTTCTTAGATCAGTCTGAAGTCTTAATCTCGGAAATCAATCCAAATAAATTCTTTAGAGCAGACTTTGTAAAAAACATTGAACCGCAGCTCCAGAAACTTGGGGCCTAAATAGAATTTCAGTATTTAAAAGTGATTAGTTTGAAGGGATATTTCAAGTGAAAAACAGAATAAAAAATCTTCAATTTTCAAGTGAAGTTCAAGTCGAACACAATTTCAGCTCTCACAATCATACCTTTCAACTTCAAATACTCATTTTTTCCAAGTCCAACTCAAACATCAATCAAAAGCCTCTTAGCATGTATAAACCAAACATCTATATAGAACACACAACAAATAAGAGAACACATGAAGAAATGATATTGCGTCCTATTATTATAATATAGAAAGATTACTGATCCATTTACAGCCGCATTCATGGAATCCTGGAGGAAAAAAATGGGGGAGGGGGAAAGGACATGCAATCCTATTTAATCTTGTCAAGCTTCCTCCCCTTACCTTTCTCTTCCTTTCTGATCTTTTCTTAAATTCATTTTTACAAACATGTGATAAAGCTGACCCGCGGACAACAAAATACACTTCATTGTCAACAGATCAGTCATCATCAGACACACAGACAACATCAGTTACATTAGTAGCTCCGGCTGAAGAAGTAGAAACTCCCTGTACACTATCCAGTGTTTGAAATTCAGATAGGTCCAATAAATCAAAGTCAGGGTCCACATCTGGTAAAGGTGGCATAATGGTCGGCCTGTTTGCATGAGGTTGATTCTCCACATTAAAAAGCAATTCCTGAGCAGAGATAGACGGATTTCGTGTAGCAGGCAATCCACCAATGTCATGCTGCAGAGGCACATTCCGAGAACTAGAAAGATCTACAGCTAACTGTGGAACCAACGGTATAGGTATCTGATGTTGCGGACGTTGGGATGGGGATGGTGATGATGTTTGTAGAGAAGTTAATTGGGGAAGTGAGGGTGATGATGCAGCCATGTAAGTGGACTGCGGGTGATTTTGCATACTATGAGCAAGGGTTGACGGGCTGCTGCTAGAAGACATGGATGAAGGAGTCCTGAAAGGCTGAAGATGGGGGGCTGGAGCACGGATCTCGCTAGCTACCCTAAGATTCCCAGTGGAAGGGGTAATTGCACTGATGAGAGGTGGCCTGCCAGGAGTTCCTGCAGAATGTGCTGTTGAACGACTAACAGCAACTGTCTGCTGAGTAGGTGCAGGTTGGCCAGTTAAAGATAACCCAGTAACTGGTGCACATCTTACTGTAGGCTGAGAAATCCCACCAGAATGTACTGAACGATTAAAGGGGACAGAAGTCTCCTGTCTAACCTGTGCTTGGCCAGCTGAAGACAAACTGGTGATAGAGGAAGCTCTCAAAGAAACTGGGACAGAACTTTGTTGGCTAGCTGAAGATGAACCAGTCACAGGAGAAGACCTCAAATTAGGCTGCTGGGATACCTGATGGAGATGCTGCAAATAACTAGAAGGCACAACTACAAAGAACAATAATACTTCAGTACACAAGAAAATAATTTTTTACTTGAGAAATTACTAGTCTGACTTGTATAACCTAGCAAAGTTGCAAAAATTAGCACCATCTTTCCATCACCCTGATGATATATGTAATGGGAGACCCCTATAAGGAAATTAAAAATGTACTCCAAGTAAAATCTGGACGCAACTGTCCGTTCAAAATTATGACAAGAAAAGTTGACTACTCTTTGGAAATGCATAACCAACATTAATTGCATACCTTGACGCATGCCTGAGAACCCCGACGGTTTAAGATTCATGCACTTGCATCTAAAAGCATCTGCCAAGAGCTTATTCATGAGAACTTTGTTCTGATTAACATCAAGTTCTTTCTTCTTCCAAAGAAATGCTGCCTCAGCCTCCTTAAGTTTATGATCATATTTCTTACGGATTTGGGCAATCATTTCCTCTATCTCCTTCTCGCAATCAGATCTCAGACGCAATTTCTGTTAAAAAAAGAGAACTTCTTTAAGAAATAAAGGACTAGGAGCAAAGAATCAAGAAGAACAAAATTGGAATTAACCATGTCCTCAAGAATCTTGGTGCCTTGTTCTCTTTCTTTATGTATCCTTTCCCAATCTTTGTGCAGAGGATCAGCATTGAAAGGAAGAGTTGAATTCCAAGTGGCCATCTGATGGTCAGGATGAACTGGTATATTCCTGGGTCCTTGAACAACGGCAGCATTACTGTTATGTTGCAGGACTGCTTGACTAGGAAGCTCAGTGGAACCTGGCAGTTGAACTGGAGTTCCAATATTATGGGAAGATGCACCCTGTTCTGAAATCGGTCGAGGATCCACTCTACTGACTTCTGAGAAATTCTCAACATCGACAGATGGATCCTCGTCCGAATTACCACCTGCCTGTAAAGGTTCCATCGTCTCCCCATCCAAATGATGAGAAGATCCAAGGTTTGGCATAAAGCTCCTTCCATCATTATAGGTATCATGCATAATGTCGCTCGGAGGATCGTGAGCAGCAAGCGAAAAACCATCAGAAGCTGGCTGCTGTTGCTCAGAACTACTAATTAACACAGCATCAGAACTGTTGGTTCCATACTGCCTGGCATCAACTTGAACTTGTGTTCCCATCTGATTTTCTGGGAGTGGCATCTCATGAGAGAGATTATCTCCTGAAGACTGGAAACATTCAAACTGATTTAGCTGATCCAGTTTTAAGTGCAAAATCATCAATACGGAACACCCAATATTTTTCCACAATATATCAGGAAAAAATTCATGTGTTTTTTGGAGGGTAGAACTGCAAGTCACCGAACAAATTGGTACAAATTACCTGTTCTACAGCTTGGAACAAAACTAAGAGATAACTTGCCAATTACTAGCTCAAAATGATCTAAACAGAGCATGTCTTTGCAATTTGAAACATTTTTAACTTTTCCTAGGAAGATTATATATACCTGTGCCCAGATTCTGAACCCGGATGTTCTACACAATAACACAATACAAACACCATATAAATTTCGAACAAAGGCCACTTACTTGATTTTGAGGTAAAGAACCATCATCAGAACAAAGAACTGCTTCTACCAAAGGCAAGTCAACTACCAATTTCAGAGGAGAAATTGAGTTTGTATCAGTGGATCTAACTGCATCTCTCGGGTTATCTTCATCATTTTGCAAATGAGAATTATTTTCCAGACTATCATGTTCCGTATTCAATTCTTCAGTAACATTTACTTCTGAATTATCATTCCCCAGAACAACATCAAAACCAAGTCCAGATACCTCCGACAAATGTTCTCTAGGTGGATCCTCTAATAGAACCTCAGTATGTTCTTCATGAGGCAGAGGAAACACAGGAACAATTTCCGCTGAACTGCCACCTGAATCACCCACTTCATTAGGCTGCTTGGATCTAGCAACCAATGCTCCAGTGCTAGAGGTGATTTCAACTTGCTCCTCAGCTGCTGGCGTAGTTAAAACATTTGAACCTTCAATGGGAAGAATATTTGACACATTGGAAGTAGATGCAGGTACATCTGGATCACCTACTTCAATAGCCTGCTTGGAACTAGCACTTAATGCTCCAATTTCCTCTGAACTACCACCAAAATCACCGACTTCATTAGGCTGGTTGGATTTGGCAACCAACGCACCAGCTGTGGACGCGATCTCAAGTTGTTTTTCCATTGCTGGCATTGTTAAAACATTTGATGTTTCAACAGGAAGAATATTTGACTCATTGGAAGTAGATACTGGTAGATCTGGATAACCTACTTCATTGGGCTTCTTGGATCTAGCACCCAGTGCTCCAATTCCCTCTGAACTACAACATAAATCACCTCCTTCATTAGGCTCTAGCTGATTGGATTTAGCAACCAACACTTCAGCCGTGGACACAATCTCAACTTGCTCCTCCATTGCTGGCATTGTTAAAACATTTGTCGCTTCTATAGGAAGAATATTCAACTCGTCATAAGTAGATGAAGGTACATCTGGATCACCCACTTCATTAGACCGCTTGGATATAGTAACCAATCCTCCATCGACAGACTTGACCCCAGCTTGGTCCTCTGTTGCTGGAGTTGTTAAAACACTTGTAGATTCAATAGGAAGAATATCCGACTCATCAGAAGTAGATGCAGGTACATCAGACCGCGTGTTATCCAAAATATTACCTGCATTCAGTTCCTTAACATGATGTCCAGTTACAGGGTGAACAGTCTTGGGAGAATTGAGTGAGACATTTACATTTTCCTGAGAGCACCTTATGCCATCTATCGGATGAGATCCAACACCCCTAAAGGAATTTGCTTCAGCCAACCACAAAGAAGCCTTTTGCCTTTCCTTGTTCTTCATAGCAGAGTGTTCTACCTCAAGCTCTTTAAGTTTCTGATCCTTGTTGTATTTGAGCTCTTGCATTTTTCTTGAAAATTCAGTTTCTGAATTTTTTAGTTTATCCTTCATTACAGCAGTCTTACCATGTACAGACCGAAGAACAGCAAACTGCAATCTGTAATCCTGCACAATCTCTTCCTTCTTCTTTTCCCATATTTTCTGGAACTCTTCAATTTCCTCCTTTTGCTTTTGTACCAGGTTTGACATTCGCCTCTCACATCTACAATGGACTTCCTTAATGAAAGTTTCCCGTTCAATATCCACAAGTTCTTTTTTAGGCGTCACAATGCATTCCCTGTATAATTTTTTACCTTGCAATCTTTCTTCCATTTCCTTTTGCACATTCAGCTGGGGAGATTCCACAACTTGTGACATGCTTCCTGTTGATGGTTTTTCTGCAACGGTTCTGGCAACTAATAAAGAACACTTAGAAGAACTTGAAGCATTATCATTTTGATCCAACCGTTGCAGGAACAACTTTTTCAAGGAACGGATCTTCAGACAGACATTGTTCGTCTCTTCTTCGGTGCATCCAAATTGTAAGTACTGCTTGGCTAGCAAGAATGTCTCCTCTTTGTCAATTTTTTGCTTTAAGATTGAAGCTGCAACCCAACACTGAGAATTCACAGTAAATGTCAAATAAGAAGAATCACAGCGACAGGAAAGATGATTTTTCTTGAAGCAAGAAGCACACTAAGGGTAGTTTGGTGTAGAGACAAGGTACGGAGATTAATAATGCAGGGATTGTGGATTAAGATGTGTATTGCTTTTTGTTATGCAGGTATTAAGATGTGTATTGCTTACTTATAGAAAATGATGAAATATTTTAATACATGTTGGTTATTTTGGACATATTAGGAGTGTTTTAATCTGTGTAATACTAATCCTTGTATTCCTATTCCAACCTTTTTCCACATAAAATAATAAAGGGAAAAGGCTCAAATATGCCATAGAACTTTGAGAAAAGGCTCATTTAGTTCATCCATAAAAAGCTTGGCTCATCTATGTCATTTTCGTTTGAGAAAAGGCTCATTAATGCCATTATTTGCTCACTGAAATAAGCCAAACTTTTAACGAATGACATAGATGAGCCTTTTCTAAAAGTTTGATGGCATATTTGTGCCTTTTTCCTTTTAAAAAAAAGATTAATTAATGATGTGGCGGAATCATAATGAACCACATGTCAAAAAAAGTTAAGCAAAATCGATACGTTTTTCAGTTAACACATAATGGCATGGATGAGCCTTTTCTCAAATGGAAATGGCATAGATCAGCCAAACTTTTAAAGGAAGGCATAAATGAGTCTTTTCTCAAAGTTCGATGGCATATTAGAGCATTTTCCCAATACAATAGTCCTACATAACTTCCGCATATTAGTTATGTAGGAAACAAAAACACTCAAACAGTGTATTATTATTTACTGTTTTCATAATCATGGTGACCTGGTTAGCTTGTGCCACCTAGACTAATTCCATGGGTAGCTTGTTACCTCCCACCCACGCAGGCATCGGGTCGCCAAAGCTTGGATAGGTGGTAAGAAACCACCTAGTGTTTTTGCCTTGAGATTCTTCACTTTCGGTGCCACACCCGTGTCGACACGACATGGGTGTGGGTGTGGGATCTGTACCCGATTTGGTCAACCGGTTTTGGATACTTTGACCAAATTCGAGGGAGAAATTTTGGACAGATTTAATGATTTCTGTAATCAAAACCTTCCTTTTATGTTTAAATTGAAATTGATGAAAATGGAATACCTTGAATATATAATATTTTGTTGCCAATCCCTTTCCTTTTATCTCTTCCAAGATTCTCCTCTTGATCATGATTTTCTCCTCGAGTTCTTTACATAATATCTCAAAATTTAGGTTTTATAACTCTGTTTTTAGCCAAATCCCCGCACCCGTATCCAGACATGGATCCATATCACCGAATCTTAAAATTTAGTTCATAGAGGATCCGACCTCTAGATCCACACCCATATCGGACACCCGTACCCGAGTCCGAGCAACTTAGCTTCTTATCGACTTTATATTAATAAAAGGCTCTTAAATATAAGAATATTGAGCTACATGAAATTTAAAAAATAATATCCTCATTTTTTGGATTCCTAATTATTATGACTTGATAATTGTTTACCTGAACTATTAACATAGTCAATGAAGAGAAGGATCGATTCCAATGACAAATAAATTTTTTTAGAAAGATGCAAGCAGAAAGGATGAGCAGTGGAGACAAAAAGATACTGACCAGAGATAACTGGAAAGCCTGTAGAATTGTTGCAGGTTCCCTACTAACACGATGATTCTCCATTACATATTCCAGAAACTTTCCCACTGTATGTTTGACAGCATCCTGCATTTAAATGTTGGTCACATGGCCAGCAAGCCAAGAGTGGGACATAATACCTTGGCTAACATATTATTTAGGTATATTATAGTAGATAGTTCTCGCAAATAGGAAATGCCACAAGTATGTCAATCATTCCAGAAAAATCATTTTTTAAAATTTACATAGAGGGTAATACCAAGTAGTTCAGGGTTGAAGCCTGGTTCACACAAACAATTAGCAGTAAGAAATTTGGTAGGGATCAGAACCTGGTTATTATTATTAAAATTTGTAAATGCTAAAACAATGCCCAACAAACCACTGTTGTAAAAATTGAATTACAGGATGAGATGGAGGATTAAAGCAAACAAGATGGCACACTATTAAAAAAGAAAAAGCAATTAGAAATCAATAGCATACACAGAAAAGAACCAGGTTGAAAGGCCTCCAATAGAACAATGAGAAATCAAAGGCACTTTGTAAAACTAGCAGCAAACCATAAGAAATGTCTAGAAAAGGTAAAGATGAAAGAGAGAATGCTCTCCCACACGAATTTCGAGGTCAGCCAACTTTCAACCTAAAGTCGAATTATTTCACGTCCGAGGGATCTCTTTCTGGCAACCATGGCCGGAATCATATCAATGGGGGATAACACTACAACACGAGTTTCAAGTCTTATGAAATCATCAGTTGTAAAGAAGGAGCAGATACATTATAGAGTGGACCGAACGCAGCAGGAATTTAATGAGGAGAGTGAAGATTAGCATTAAACTGCTGAGATGGCTGATATCAGTATTTATTGAGGCATCAAACGTCCAAGGGAAGTCTGTTAAAAGATGAAATGTAAAGGACCTCTATTCAGAATTCTTTTGTACCCTTAAATACAATGAAAATGGCAGATACGTCAGTTTCATTGTTATTGAAGGACAAAACAAAGCAGTCACTATTACACCGGAATCTTCATACAAAGGGGGATGGGGAAACATTGCTCATAAAATAGCAAAAATCACCTATGAGCCTACAACAGATCAGAAAGTACAATTAAACAAAGGGAAGCCACTGGGAACAACCTTCAGGGAGGCAATACGTAACAGTAGATGGACGACAGAATCCACAAAGAAGGTGCATTTACAGGTGGAAGGTGCTAGCATAAGAGTGACGAATGAAACACCGACATCAGAGAGACCTTTTCAATAGATGCGCTGTCGGCAAGTTCCAGAACCCAATTCTCGATGATGTAAGGTCGGCTTGCAACACTTGGAAGTCAGCCATAGGAGTCAGCGTCTTCGTAATGAATGACGGGCACTTTCTATCAAGTTTCCCACAAAAGTGGCAGCAGAGCATGTCATGCCCGGAACATGGGTTTGGAAGAAGATGAATCTAAACCTAGATTGGTGGAGACCAACCACAGGTTGCTGGCCAAAAGATATAGTGAGAGATTGGGTGTGGATAAGAGTGTTAGGCTTACCCCTGAGCCTATGGTCCCATAAGATTTCAAGAAAATCAGCGATCAGTGTGGGGGCTTCATTGAAACAGAGGAAGAAACAACCCTCAAAACACACCTACATTGGGCACACATCAAGGCGAAGGGAGACAAGATGATAGAATAGATTGAAGTCACCAGCGATGGCTTTGTGTACAAAGTACCGATCTGAAGTGAAGCGCTGGTGACTTTCAAAAAGGAGGAGAGAGGAACAATGCAATGGAACGATGGACAATAGGGGTTTCTTTTCCCCTTTAGGGGTCGTTTGGTAGAGTGTATTAACAAAAATAATGCATGCATAGTAATACCTTGTTTGGTACACCTTTTTATGCTATGTATAGCTATTGTGTATTAAGGTGTGTATTACTATTTACTAATACGATGGATTTCTAGGTATTAGTAATGCAAGGGGATTTAATGCATGCATTATCATGGTTAAAAACCCAATTACCCCTCAAAATCCTTTTTACATCTTTTCCATCATAATTGTGGAGGATATCATTGGAAATACATATTTTTATGCAATGCATGCTATTAATAATACACCAATCTAAACAATGCATAAGTAATAATCTATGTATAATTAATGCAAGCATAACTAATACAAGCATCGTTAATGCAAGCATTACAAAAGGGGTCAAGTGAATAGAGCATTGCATTAGCACAGTCAAATTCCCAGTTCTAGTCAAATTCCCAGTTCTAGTTAAATTCCCAGTTCTAATAAACAGGGAACCAAATGGATTCTTTTCATCCCAGAGAGGTTTGAGACAGGGTGATCCCTTGTCTCCATTTTGTTCATAGTGGCAATGAAGGGCATGAGCAATCTACTGAATAAAGCAAGAGGGAAAAGGTGAATTAGAGGTTTCAAGTTGAGCGAGACAAATAGTATAGAAGTAACACACTTACAGTATGCAGATGACACCTTAGTATTTTGTGAAACAAAAGAGGAACAAGTTGAGGGTCATCTTCATAATTTTTGAAGCAGTCTTTGGGTTACATATAAACTGGGGGAAGAGTTTTATATCCCTATCAACACAGTCAGTGAGATAGATGCTCTAGCAAGCAAATTAGGAGGAAGAGTAGGGGAGCTTCCAACTACATATCTTGGAATGCCTTTGGGTGCTAAATGTAAGTCCACAACAATTTGGAATGGGGTGGTGGAAAAATGTACAAAGGCTTACAAATTGGAGGAGTCAACACCTCTCCAGGGGAGGCAGACTAACCCTAGTAAACAGTGTATTAGACACATTGCCTTCCTAGTTCCTACTTGATGTCCATTTTCCCAATGCCTGCTAGTGTTAGCAAGAAAATAGATGTCCAGAGAAGGAACTTTTTATGGCAGGGGAATGAAGATAAGAAGAAGTATCACCTAGTCAAGTGGGAGGAGCTGTTAGTGAACAAGAAAGCAGGAGGTCTAAGTATCAGGAATATGAAAAAGCAGAATCAAATCCTGATGATGAAATGGTAGTGGAAATTTGCTACTGAAGAAGGAATGTTGTGGAAAGAAGCCATTCTTGCAAAGTATGGATAGAAGATAATTGGATAACTAAGAATGTCACAACACCCTATGGATGTTCAGTCTCGAGAGCTATTAGGAATCTTTGGTCAATGATGCAGATTAGAACTAAGGTGAGGATAGGGAATGGGTAGAAAACCTCTTTTTGGCATGACAAGTGGGCAGGGCATTTAACAATGAAACAACAACATCCGAAGCTATACACTCTAAGCCAGCAACAACAAGCCACAGTTGCCATGATGTGGACTGGACAAGGATGGAATCTATATCTAAGGAGACATCTGAATGGTTTGGAGTTTGGGAGAATAACAGACTTCTATAACTCAGTAGCAAGATTCAACAATCTGACCGAAGAAGTGGATAGACTACAATGGAACTGAAACAGTAAGGGAATTTTTTCTGTCAAATACAGGGAGCTAAATGAAAGAGTGGTGAAGGAAAGAGATTGGCCTTGTAAGATGATATGGAAACCAAAAATTCCCTACAAAGTTAACTGTTTCATCTGGCTTTTGGCCAAAGAAGCAATGTTAACTCATGATGATCTGAACAAAAGGGGTCACCGACTAACCGCTAGGTGCTTTTTATGTGGGGAACAAGCTTAGACAATCAACCATCTTTTTTTGCACTACAAATGAAGAGGCCAGCTTTGGAGGATGTTCATCAGTTTGAAAGGGATTAGTTGGGTGAAACCTGGAAGCATTGCAGACGTTCTAAGATGCTAGAATATGGATGGTAACGTGAGCAAGAAGGAAGAAAAATGGAAGATCGTCCCGGCATGCATTTAGTGGTCAATTTGGATTGAGAGGAACAAAAGGTGCTTTGAGGGGACTCAGAACAACATTCAGAATCTTAAAATGAATTGTTTAGGCCTTTTTTTTATTTTTGGTGTGAGCAAAAACTATTAGCTCCAACAAAAGATATTTGTGATGTTTTAAACTTTTTGTAAGGCACAGAATTGAATTACAAGTTGTAAGTTGTAATACTTTTGAAGGGGAACTACACTTTAGTTGTAGTATACCTGTGGATATATAGAAGTAAGTTACCATTATCAAAAAAATACACTCTATTTAGCATTATTTGTGTACACCCTACCAAACGATCCCTTAGTGATAAACTTTGTGGATCAGACAGTCCACCACGTGGGAACTTAAACAGCTAGCGAATTTTTAAAATGGAGGTACGTGAGGCGAACAGGAAAGGGAAAGGACCTTTATTTGTTGTAGCAGGCCAACTTATGAGGAATGAAACCTTGGGCCTAAAAAACATAGCAGAAGAATGTTGTAGCCCAAGTTTTTGACATAGTTAATATCGAGATACATGCAAGACAAACTCACAACAGATTTGAGGAACTAGGGATCAAGGGATGGGAGAACTAAGCAATTCCAATGGTGATGACTACCTAGACTCGTTCCGAACCCTACTCCTTTTAGTGATATATCTGACTGTTGACCCGAAGTGAGATTCTAGGACGGAGCTAAATAGCGGTATTCCAGACAGTGTTATCAAATGCGCGCTTAAACCCTAAAGTGAGGCTTAAAATGTGTTGAGCGCTTCGCATCGCTTTATGTGCGCTTTAGTGTCGTCATCAAGGTTCTAAGGCAAACGTTTCCTTGCTAATGAGCCTCTTATGAAGAAGTGACACTAAATAATTGATATTTCACTTTATCATAAAAAAAATTCAAATTTTTTTTGGTCATATATTTGTCATTCATGTTTATAATTATTAGTCTTGGACTAAACATATATATTTATTTTATTTTCTCCCTTTGCGTCTTTTTTCATTAAAACCTACGCTTGATTTGCGCTTTGCGCTTTGCGCTTAAAGCTTTTTTGCGCTTTTCGCCTTTGATAACACTGATTCCAGTGTCAGATTTCGGAATATTCCAAGGTTCTGTAAGCTGATCCGATGTAAGATTTCGAGAGCTGCTAGGTTTTGTGTAGTCGTTCTGATGTAAGATTCCAAAATTGACTTTGTTTCTAAGGCTTTCCGATGTAAGGTTCCGGAAAAGGACAAGCAGTTTCGATGTAATGTTCCAAGATATGTTAGGTTTTATCAAGGTTTTCCGATGTAAGATTGTTGAAGGGACTAGCTACTCCGATTCAAGATTCTGAGAGATGCTAGGTTACATGGTATTGCCCCGATGTCAGATTCCGAGAAAGCTTCATGGTTATTTCTGAGTGATGCCTTGTAGTGTAGCTCTGATGTGTGCTTGTCGGGCTTATGGGGATTCGACTGGGTTATTGATTGTATGATTGTTTATTATTGCCTTGTATGTGCCTTCTGGGATTATGGGGTCCACTTAGGTTTTAGATTACTTTATTGCTTTCGTTGTATCTTTACTGTGTCATGTCTAGCTATGCCTTTACTTGTGCCTTATTACCCAGTTAGTTACTCGCCTATTATTATGTTATTGCAATCGTGAGCTCGGTCGACTTATGATGTCTACTGAGTACTCGTTGTTCTAGTACTCATACTACACTCCGCATCTTTTTCCCTGATGCAAATTTGAGCTCTAGTTGACCCTGTTATTCTCGTGTTGCTTAGGTTGGTATTCCGGAGACTGAGGGTGAGCTTATTGGCGTTCGTCGTTGACTCGTCTCCTTCTGTACATTTTGGGCTAGTCTTTTGTGTTTCATGACAGTCTGTATATTTCTTGTATATGTATAGTTTGTACTTGGTCTTTTGTAGTAGCTTTGCACTAGCATCCATCAGGTTTTGGATGGATCTTTGTATTTTGTCCTCGTTCAAGGATTGTATATATATGTATGGTCTCATTTCCATTCTTTCTATCTCAAATCTAGTTTATTATGCTTTTGTCTATTTCTTCCACATCCTAGGCCCATTATCATTAGTTCTGAGCCAAGAGTTGACTTACCTACGGGTGGGATTTAGTAGGTGTCATCATGACTTGAGTTTTTGGGTCGTGACATATCGCAAAGCTTTTGGCAGAAAGACTGAAGAAGAGACAGACAACAAATGGCCATCATAAAAGGAAGGCAAATTATGGATACAGTATTGATAGCAAATGAGTGTGTGGAGTCTAGACAAATAAACAAACAACATGGATTCTATGCTAGCTTGATATCCAAAATGCTTATGATCACTTTTGAACTTGGATTTTTTGATAATGATATAATGCAATGGATAGGCTTTGGCGCCAAGTGGATAAGATGGGTGAAATAATCCATTAGCAAAGTGAAGTTCTCAGTCCTAATAAATAGGAACCTCTGTCAATTTTTCTCCTCTCAAAGGGGACTGAACAAGGAGATCCCGTATCACCTTTCCTTTTCATCCTAGCTATGGAATAACTTGATACAGACAACCAAAGAAATAGATTGGGCCAGGAGGTTTCAGGTGGACAACAGAACCATAAACAACCTGGAGATAATTCATTTGCAGTATGCAGATGATACTCGAAGTCTTTTGTGGAGCAGCTACTGACCAGATGTTGATACTTAGGGTGATTTTCTTATTTTTGAAGTTGTCTCTGGTTTTAAATCAATTGGGGTAAGAGCTACATATACCCTATCAATGAAGTGATAGCGATGGACAATTTGGTAGCTATTCCATGTGGAAGAGTAGGGGAATCACCTACTATGTACTTAGGAATGCCTTTGAGAGCCAAAAGCAAGTTAAAGGGGATACAAAATGGGGTAATAGAAAAGTGTGAGAAAAAGTTAACAAATTGGAGGAGTCGGTACCTTTCCTTGGGGGTACATTGACCATGGTCAACAGCGTTCTGGATGTAATGCCTGCATACATGATGTCAGTCTTCCCAGCCCCTGACAATGTGATCAAGAGAATCGACATGCTAAGAAGAAACTTTTTTTGGCAAGGAAATGAAGACGAGAAAATTTCGTTTGGTCAAATGGGAAGAGGCTATAAAAAGCTAGAAGAAAGGGGAAGTCGGGATCAAGAATATAAAGATGCAAAACAGAAACCTAATGACGACGTGACTGGAAATTTGTCACCTGAGAAAACATGTAGTGAAAGGAGGTCATCAGTGCAAAGTATGAGATAGAGGATAAATGGATTAGCAAAATGGTGCCACTCCCTATGGATGCAGTATAACTTATGGCTATTACTACTGCCTAGAGTAAATTTCAAGGTAGGGAATGGACTGCAAGCGTCATTCTAGGAGGACAAGTGGATAGATCAGAGACCTTTGAAGCAATTATTACCTAATATACAACTACTAAGCTTTCAGCAACATGCCTCTGTTTCTGAAATGAGGACATGCCAGGGATGGAACCTTCACCTCAGGAGAAATCTAAATGACGAGGAGGTGGAAAGGATAGGTGCCCTCTACAACACTCTCTCCCCTTTCAACAATCTACCTGGGGAAGAAGATACTGCAATGTGGAAGTTACGCAACAAAGGAGTCTTCTCTGTAAATTCAGCATACAGTAATCTCACCACTTCAAACAATAGGATGGATCAGTGGCCTTGAAAGATGATATGGGGACTAAAATTCTATATAAGGTCAACTGCTTCACTTGGTTGCTGACCATAGAAGTAGAGAAGCAGTACCGACACGGGAAAACATGAAGAAGAGGCAGTACCAATTGTGCTCCAGATGTTATCTGTGTGAAGAACAAACAAAGAAATCATCTCTTTTTACACTGTAAATGTGTAGACCAGCGATGGAGATTATTCATGTGTTTTGAGGAAAATCACTTGGGCGAAACCAAGAAATATAGGAGTGTTGAAGTGTTGGATTAGAGTTCGTAATGCTACGGAAAAGGCGGAGAGATGGAAGATTGTCCCATATGGTGGACAGTGTGGAAAGAAAGAAATCAAAGATGTTTTGAGGGCAAGTAGAGCAATTAATAGAATTTTAAGATGAATTGCCTAGCTTTGTATTACTTTGGTGTGAACAAAAAGTGTTAGGACAGACAAGATATTTTTAATGTTTTAGACTATTTGTAACAAAAAGTGCAAATAGGTTTCCTAGATTGTAACACTTTTGGAAGGGGACTACACTTTGATGTAGTATATCTATGGATATTGTTAAAGAATGACAAAAGTCCCACATTGGTGGTCAATGAAATGGGTGGACTCCTTATAAGGCTTGGGCAATCCTCCTCCCTTTGAGCTAGCTTTTGGGGTGTGAGTTAGGCCCAATACCTAATTTCACAGATATATACAAGAAAAAGTTGCCATTTCCCAAAAAAAAAAAACATAGCAGCAAAATCTTCAGATAATAGAAGAACGGGAAAATAAAACCTTAATATTGCTAAACTACTGGAAATCTACACAATTCACAAATTTGAGGAATAACACAAACATAAAAGTTGTTATCCTTTATCACAAAGGCAGTAATACAAGAAGTTCAAATAGCAAACTTAGTGCCCTTGATTATTTTTGTAGAAACAATTTTACCCCGTTAATGGGAAGCTGAACTAGTTTACCGGCTTATTTTGAAGGATGGCTTAAAAAAATGGATGCTGCAAGTGTTAGAAGAAAGAGCTATACCAGCACACTAGCCCGTTATGTGTAGAATTCCAAAGATGAAAATGCAATATGCATACTGCTCATGTATTCCTGATTCTGTGTTATTTAACTTAAAGCTACTAAAACAAAGGTATGAAAAGCTATTTAACAGCCAGAACATACACATATATGCTAAATGGAACAATCAAATGAACGACGCCATTTCTCATGCTATGCATGTTCTATACCATTTGGTGCGCTGGGAAACAGTTATGACACCAAAGCATTGGGGTGGATTAGGAGTTACAAGTTAGAAGGTTTTCAATAAAGCATTATTAGGGAAATGATTACGGTGAGTTGGGATGAGGACGATGTTTTTTTGGTGAGAGATCATAGCAGAAAAATATGTGGTCTTGGAAGGGGGTTGGAGAACTAAAAGTGTCACCCGTGTCGGATTCTTCAAAAATACACTACTTTTGGAGAATCCCACACGCACCCGTGGACATTTTTGAAGAGTCCAAACAACATAGTATGCCCTATAGATGTGGATTATGGAGGAATATTTTAAGGGGATTGGAGGAGTTTAGTGACAATGTGTCTTTTAAGGTAGAGGGATGGGTGGAAGGTATGTTTCTGGGAGCATAGGTGGTGTGGGGACAATATGCAAAGGTATCGTTCCCAGATATACTCAGAATTTCTTGCCAAAAGGAATCACAGTCCAAAGAGTTTGAAAGCTACAAGATGAAGAAGTTTCTTGGGACCTGAGCTTTAAGGAGGAATTTTCAAGAGCAGGAGGTGACAAAAGTTGCAAAGCTTGAATGATTTACTTCACAAACAAAGTGTCCCACAAGGTAGCCATGACATATGGAGGTTGGGGAGGGCAACAATGGTATCTTCTCTGTCAAGACTTTTTATGAAAAGCTACTAATTAGGAAGGGGTTACTTTTCCACCTAATTCGGTGCCCTGAGGTACCAAGGAACGTGTGTTTCTTATTTGGCAAGCAACAAGAGTAATTTTGTTGGTGTTTCTCTGTAAGGAAATGTAGACCACCTCCTGATTCATTGTCGGGTTGCTTTCGAGGTTATGGTGGGAAATCCTATGGTTTGGAATTTATTGTGTGATGCCAGGCATTGTGAAAGGATTGATATTTAGCTTGAAATACGGAAGAAGGAGAAGATGAAGGACTTGTAGTGTTACCCCACTTGCACTGATGTGGGTTGTTTGGAGAGAGAAATAGGACAGCTTTTGAGGTGGAGATGGCTTTTGTAAAGTTGAGAAGTAGTCTCTTATCCCTTATTTCTTTTTGGTGCACCCACGAGGTTCCTTGTTGTATAGAAGATTGGGTATTGGTCATCAAAAAAAATAAAAAATTGGGTGTCTTTCATAGAAAACCATCTCTTATTGTAGGTTTTCTATTTTTGGGGGTATACCTTGGGTTCCTTGCCCATTTTAATGAAATTTATTCACCCTATCCCAGAAAAACATGTTCTATACCATTTGTCAATGTGAATTGACTCTCTGCTTTTTGGCGAATTGACTAGCGCAGTTCACCCTCGCCAAGGCAGAGGGATGGAGGTCTTATTAACCATACTAGGTTTCCCAAGCTTGGACAGGTTTGGATGTACGAGTACTGCAGGAAGGAGGTTGTGGTGCTTACTGTTGTGCCAAAAACTGCAGAATAATATATCCACTTGAAGAGAGTTTAAATAAAGGAAAAGATGCCAATTCAGGGGCAATCACAAGGCCAGGAACTCATACATAAAAAGATTAAACCTTCGACAGGTTAATATCATACTTATTCACTAGAAGCTATCAACAAATGCATACAACTCTTTCACCATGAATATGAAAGGTATACTTTCCTAACATGAAGAACTTTATCTTTTAAACGTAACAGATATCATAGATTCAGAAGCCCTCCCAAAACCCACGCATTATAATTAATCTGGACAAGCGAAGATTGCCAATTTACCCTCACTGTTCATCAGAGGACCTGTATACTCGCTAAAGACAACTACAACTTTAAAAAACTAAGCTTTTGAGAAAGAGCAGGCAGGAAATGGATACCGAAAGTTTTAGCACTTCAAACAGTTTTGCAAACTCAGCTTTCAGATGGATATGAAGGCTTTTCTGCTCATTGTACAGTATTCTCCCTTCTTCTGGCCTGACAGGTTTTGCCTCGTGCAACAGATGAGATGGAAACCTAGAAACATGCTCCCCACCAATATCATCATTTTCATGAGCACCTGGATCCAACTAAGAATTAGCAGCTGATATTTCTCAACATATTTATACAAATGAGACAACAAACTCTAACAGGAAATGTATTGAAAATAGCTTATTGAAGGGATACCTCCTTTGGAGGCTGCAACTTCACCTCTTCCAGGTGAGGGGTGACTGGGGATTGCATCCACACTATGATTTACAACCTTCCTGCGCTTCTTTCCTGCTTCATCATCACCATTAGGTGGATCTGGTGATTATCAAAGTATTGAACTCTCTTTCTGTTCCTTGGGGTTGCTCTGCTTAAATTTCTCCACTCTGGATTTCTTCCTTCCAACAGCCCTCTCCAAAAAACTTGAGGTTCTACTCCGATTTTCAACTCCATTTTTTTCTCACCAAGCAGTGGAATATTAGCACTGTAAGTTCCCGTGCTCATTTGAACTTTTGAAATAATGGAATGACATATGTCCTTGTTGTCAGAACTTTTAGAAACTATTGCAGAAAACTCACTAATAACGTCATTTAAAAGCAACTGCCCTGATGAGTTATTTGAAATTGAGGTTGGAATGCCTCCAGAGTGGTACTCATCCAATCTACTGAACAAATTTGAGGCTCCCCACATAAGGGTGTTATTGGGGCTCCGACTTATGCTATGCAAGTTACTATCATGATTCAGGTCCTGTTTAGCAAGGACAAGGGCTCTTTCTTCTACAGTGAAACATGAATACAGTCGGAAAACACTGATATATTTAGACTGTGAATCTATGGATAATTTCTGAAGTTGTCTCAAATCATTTGCAGGATTTGTCTCACTGTCATATATAATAACACTATCAACTGACGGTAGTTTAATGCTCGGATTGCAAACACGGTTCTCTAGTAAAAGAACAAAGCGCCCACTTTCCTTGTTGTTAAACCTGTGAAGTGAAGCTTGTTTCTTGGACATAACAACACCTGTCTCAACTCTTTCATAAGAATCTTCACCAAACCTTTGACGCAGAAAATCATCCAGAATATCACCAATAGATGCCCCCGAGCCAGAGCCAACAATAGACTGCATTCAAGGAGGAGGATTTTGACAATCAGGTGAAGAAATTGAAGAGAAAGTGACAACACTTTCACAGAACTTCAGACATCATAATGATGTGTCCTTGTGTACGTCTATCAGTGTTACATATATATATATAGAGAGAGAGAGGGGGGGGATGCTGGTGTCCTGATGTATGTTTGTCGGTGTGTGTGACACATATATTACGTACTGTTCCACTTCTTCCCATCTACCTAACCTTTGGCGGACACAGTTATGCCATACTTGAGTTGGTGGGAAGTAGAGGACTAGAGGTGCAGCCAACTGGCCCAAACACCATCCCCCTCCCCTCCACCAAAAAAATCACTAGTGCAATAAAGCAACCACTATGCTTGACGGTACACATGGGATGGATGCCCACTGACATGCCTGTTCAAGTATGATAAGAATATAAACTTTAGGTTTACACAACCTAAAAAGCTAACACATGAGGTGAGAGTTGACCAAGACCACATACAGAAACAACAACGCATCCCCTCAACTACTGAGGGACACTCTAACACAGCATACGCCTGAAGAACTGGGTCAAAAGATTCCCAAAATCATAAATGAAACAACAATCCAATTCTCCCAATCAATGTAGGACATCCTAAACAAAGTGGACATGTTCTTATTTAGGCCAGAGAGATTCTCAGATGGCATGTCTAAGCTTATAGGCTAGTAAGAAGGTCATTAAAGATAGAATTAATCATAAATAGATTCAAAAGAATCTAGCAGACAAATTTATAGGAGAAACAACTTGATGATTCATGAAATTGCACAAAGGAGGACAGTCTACATTTTTTTTCCATAGGTAATTTTAGTAAGTTAATAATAATACTTTAGCATCTAAAGACAACTCCAGGCAGCAACCCTACAACTGCTTAAGGTACAACAACAACATACCCGTTGTAATCCCACAAAGTGGGTTTAGGGAGGATAGAGTGTACGCAAACCATACCCTACCTCAGAGGTAGAGAGGTTGTTTACAATAGACCCTCGCCTCAAGAAAAAACAAAAAATAGTAGTGAAAGTACAAGAAAGAAAAGATAGTGACAAAAGCAGTAGATAGTTACAGAATAGTACTACAACAAAATTCTACGATAGTAGAAGTACAAGAAACAACACATAATAATAGAAACCAAAGGACAAAAAACTACAAGAGTAATAATACGACTACTAGTATGGACAAACAACAGGACAATGCACTCCTACCTAATAACCTTCTATCATAATCCATGTCTTCCACAACCTCCTATCTAAGGTCAAGGCCTCAGTAAGCTAAAACTACACCATGCCTAGTCTAATCACCTCTCCCCAAAACTTCCTCGGTCTACCTCTACCTTTTATGAACTATCCATAGCCAACCTTCCACACCTCCGCACTGGAGCATCCGTGAATCTCCTCATCGCATGCCCAAACCATCTCAACTTCACTTCCAGCATCTTGTCCTCCACTAAATTCACTCTCATCTTGTCTCAGATATCCTCATCACTAATCATATCTCTCCTAAAACTGCTTAAGATAGTTTTTTTTTGTTTTTTTTATTTGTTTGATAACCGAGAAATTCGTCTTTGACCCACCCTTTGGACCAATCACAGCCTTCTAAACTAGGTGGATAATGGGCCCGCCCCTCTACCCTTCTCCACTTAAATATCAGGCTTTGCTTTGCATGGTGTGGGGATTGAACCTGCGACCTAAGCCACAAATCCTCCACCTTTTGCCACTTGAGCTAGGCCTTGGGGGTGCTTAAGATAGTTATTAGAATAGGAAAAGGATTTGTATATGCCATCGTATGTGGAAAAGAATTGTAATATAGTGTCTATAAAAAGGCTAAGTGTAATAGCGCAGATACACAATTCAATAAAAAAAATTCCCCATTATTTCTAACATGATATCAGAGCCATTGTTTTGCAATATAGCAACAAATTCAGGAGAAAAATTGTCACTATTTTTCCTCTCCGGATAATACGCCGACGTGTGTGTTGGAGTGTACAGGTCCTACGTGACCTCCTCACTCTTTAAAACAGTTGTCCAATCTAAGAGCTTCATTGTGCATCTCTAAAACCTGAGAGTACTCCAAAAGGATCTTCTCTTCACAAGCAATCACCATGGTCGATGTTTCACTCCAAAATGATATAATAAAGATTAAACATTTATCCTCAATCTTCACCTTTTTTTGGACACTTCTTTCATCTCCTTTAACCTTCAATCTTTGCCCATTTAAGGTGGTTTTTCATAGATGCTTCCCCCTTTGTTTCTAGCCGCCTCCACACTGCTCTCTTATTGCTTTGAAGATCCTATTTGTCCATAGATGAAGGGGAAATATCCATGGCTCTGACCCATGTCCACTCTCTACCTCATCTATTTGTAAAACATCCAACTACCGCAGTCCACTATTCCAATGGAATCTTTCTTTTTTCCAACTCCATTCCCTTTTGGAGCACATGCTTCACCATGTATTTTGTTGGAAACTCAAATAAGAATTTATCATCCGCCATTTCATAAATGTTCACCCAAAAAGTATTCTTTCATGTTGATACGTCCATCCATCTTCTCATATTTGATAGTGTTGGCTTTTCTTTCATCTCTTTGTCAAAATGGCAAAACAAACATATTCCCAACACTCCATTCTCAACAGTTGTGTGCACTCCAGTACAATAATTTTGTTGTCACTAGCAATGTCGTCAAAGGCATGCTTAAGCCCTAAAGCAAGACTTAAAACATGTTGAGCGCTTCGCCTGGCTTAATATGAGCTTCAGTATTATTTTCAAGGTTCTATGGCATACTTTTCCTTGCGAATGAGCCTCTTCTAAAAAGGTGACAATTAATAATTGATATTTCACTTTATCAAAAATTGAATTTTTTTGCTCATATATTTGTCATTAATGCTTATAATTATTAGTCTTGGTCTTTGACTAAACATATATATTTGTATTCTTTTGGCCTTTGCCTCTTTTCATTAAAGCCCATGTTTTATTAGCCTCATTGCGCTTAAATCCCTAACGGACCTTAGAGCTATTTTGCGCTTTTTGCTTTTGATAATATAGGTCACTGTAATAAGGTTGACTCCTTCGACTTCCATTTACTGGTTCTCCATTAACTGGTTATGATAGTTTTAGAATATGGAATTTTTGGATCTGCCTTTAGGAAGGTGTTAGTAATAATAGGACTTGAGTCTTCTTTTATGAACCTACTAATCTTAAATGTGATGTCCCTCCAGCCAACATTAAAAGTAACTTCTGGGATAATGACAGATTTGTTGTCACCTTGTACAGCTACAATGCTTATAAATCTGGCAAACTTGTTTTTACTTGAGTAGAAAAATAGAGCATGCTCCTCTTTTATTTTACATCTTCTTGTCTGCGCTTCATTATCCTTGAAGCTTCCAGTAAGACTAGCATATCTACTCCATGGTTTTTCTGTTGAATGTAGTTCTGTGCATCAGATTACGGCTGTGCTCTACCCAATCGAACCAAACTTCCGACCTTGAGTTAAGTCTAGTGATGTCATAAGAATCAAACCCCACCGCAAAGTACATTCTATTTTCCCCCATCTGATATCTTGCCTGTGCAGGTACACCGGAGAGCCCTCAGTGCTCCCAGAATGTGCACCTAGAAACTAGACAGTGATATTTCCCTACCTTGAGTTATGTGACAGCATTTTCCAGAGGAGGGAGACACCCAGTTTTCTGGCAACAAGTTGCTTTTCATGGTACTGATCTTAAAATGCTTTCAACAATCCAGCAATGATGATAACATAGTGAAAACTTTTAAAAGTCAATTGAGTTTACAATTTCGAGAATATTTCATGTTAGATGTGCCTGTCATATTTTGAATTTGATAGTTCAAACAATCCTTAAATATTTGAAGGGCCAAATGCAAATGTTAGAAACACAATTATATTTGTAGTTGACACTATTTTTTAGACGACTAAACCTTAAGAGAGACTGTAAGGAGCAGATATTACGAGTATGCAAAACTTCCATAGATACTCTAGCCAAGTGAAACTCAATTTGTTCAATGTTAGACAAAACAATAACATTTAAGTTACTCCTGACACATACAACACATTAGTTTAGTCAGACAATGACACATTAAAAGATAGTGATTAGGAAATTAGATTGTTTTAGTTTTAGAGCAATTTTACATTATTATGTAAAACTTTTCTAGCTTTATTATTCTACTATAAATACTACTCCATTTGCCCCATTTGATGTGACAAACTTTCCTCTTAACCGGTCACAAAAAGAATGTCACTTTTTTCTATCTAGAAACTGTTAAAAATTAGCATCCCAGTTTTACCCTTAAAGACATGACTATTTGGGGCCACTTGATATAAAATAAAAGTTTGGCAAACGACTGAGCCCTGGAACCACATTTGTTGATATTACTACTATTAATAAGAGTGAATGTGAGGGGCTTCCCATTTATGGGAATTGACAGAAAAGTCCTAAGAGGCTATTTTGCAATTTCACATGAAAGAAGTAATTCAATTGGTTAGTTAAAGGAGTAGTGTGGCTGCGTTTCAACTTTTGTATCTATTGGACTAATTTGTCCCTTAAAAATACAAATAATTCGTACAACTTTCTGAAAACATGGGGCCCACTTAAATTTAGCTTAGTTGTATTTCTTATTACCACATGGCTGCTTTGGTGACTGACATATACTAGGATTAAATCTTTCTTTCAGTACTTTTCTCACATTAATTTCTCTCAGCACTCAATTAGTGGATCTCTAGTAGAATTAATTAGAGTACTGTTTACTTAATAATATACACATAACGAGTAATAAGAGGAAACTTTCGTTGGTCTGTTCTTTTAAGGGTATGTTGCTAAACCATCAACACTGAAAGGTAGCTCTACCGATAATTGTGAAGAAAGCATATTAATGGATCTTCAAAAATCAGAAAGAGGTAATTAAACCTAAAATATTATAAAGACATCTAAAAAAATTGGTTGAAGCTCAAAATCTATTAGTGCCACATAAATTGGGATAGAGGAAATAACATATATTATTTGAAATAACATAAAAAGTATTACAAATCACAATAATTAACAACTTCAAAATTTAAAGGACATATAAAAAATTTGATTGACTTTCAAAATTCTACCCATGTCACATAGATTGGGATAGAAAAAGTAACATATATTATTTGAAAATGACGTAAAATGTACTATAACTCTTTATAATTAAATAACTTCAAAATCTAAAAGACATACACAAAATTTGCTTGGCTTTCGAAATTCTATCAATGTCACATATATTGGGACAAAGAGAGTAACATATATTATTGAAAATTACATAAAGTATTATAAATCACAATAATTAGCAACTTAATATTTAAAGGACATACAAAAAAATCGTTTGACTCTTAAAATTCTATTAATGTCATATAAATTGAAATAAAGAAATAACATATGGTGGGCCCGTGCTAGCACGGGCTACCGTAACTAGTGTATATGAATAGATAGCTAGTGATTCTTCCTCTGGATGACGAGAGACAGAAGAAGAATCCGCTTTTATTGGATTACCCAATTCAAAGGCATTACTAGGAAAGAAAAAATGAAACGACATGTGTAACTTTCACCACCGTGCATTTAATTACTGGTTGTAAGGGAATTTTGGTACTTTGCATATATTAGCTTAGGTGTCAAAAGTCTCCATTTATTTCTTGAACTCCGTGTCCAATCAAACAGAGTATATTGCTTCATTTAGTTGAACGTTCATTGTTTTATAGTTTTAAGATGCATAAGTCAATTGGACTGGCTATTCCTGTGATGAAAGAAGATATTCAAAAATACTACTTTCATCTTATTCCTGACATTTGTCAAATAGATATTTTATCAAATCGTCATGAAATTAGGTAAAGCAGAACAATTTACTAAATTATTTTATACTCATCTAGAAGTTGGTGATGAATTTGAATAAAATGTTACTGTTGCTAAAGAAAATATCTCTAGATGTGCCCATATTACTTATGAATGGTTTCAACAATTTACTTATGATAACATGATTTAATAAACATAACTTAACCCAAAAGGTAAGGTATATGAAAATTTTAAAAAAGAAATTGTGTTTAATTAGCAGGCCCAGTTCAGCCTGCTTAAAATGGTTCAGAGGTTCAACTTTTGAGCCGGGCCCATTAAATATATTAGCAGGATGAACCCACAACTGACCCTTAAGGAAGTTAACAGGACCAGCCCATGACCTGCAGTTCAGAAAATAAATGGGCTGGGTTGGCCTAGTTGTCTGGATTATGTATAATTCACATAAGTCTGGCCTATGTGGTTCTTGTACCAATTTTATTTTGTTATGCATATCCCTTCAACTCCGTCTCTCAATATGTTCAAGCAACCGTCTTTAAATGGTTGTGAGATGCTATAGACAAGATGAGTCTATCTTACTTGATCCATTCTATATAGGCACTCAAATATGACTCCATGAATAAATAGTTAGTTCTAATACAGTACCGGAAATACATACCTGAAAAAGGATAACCACTCTATGTTGTCGGAGTCTCATCTCTGCAAGCATCTTGTCAAGGAATTGTAGTTTTCCACTTGCTTTTATTCCTACTTCCAGCATTTCAGTAGGAGAAAGCCCTTTATTGAAGGGTTGCAGCAAAGGATCCAGAATATATGGATGATCACAACACTACAAACAAAAGCAAGCACATATAATTCAGAGAACTATCAATATAGCAGTGGCTTTCATTGACTTCTGACAACGAGAATGAACATTAAAAGTTAATGTTGTCTATGGCAATGGAACACCAACAGTTCAACGTAAATCGTAATTCCAAAACAGTGCTTTCACTTTCATTGTGCCACTAAGCTAGTTTTTTTATGACACTAGTGTCCAAGCATGTTTACATGCACCTCGACTATTCCACTGGATACCTGCTACCTTCCACCAGCACAGGTACCAGGTAACTCTGCCTTCTGCCTTCCGGGATTACACAGATGGAAAAAAATCACCTAGTACTTTTTGCCTCCTCCACTGTAGTTTGAACCTAAGAGCTCATGATTCTCCTCCCACTTCATTGACCACTACACGTCACCCTTGGCTGCCACTAAGCTAGTTAGTTAATTATCGTCAAGATAAATGTTTTTGTTCAGAAGCTCACTTTTTCTCAATGTTCAATGCCGCAAGAACCAATCACCTTTGCCATCTCGAAGAGAAAACAGAACAGAGAAAAAGGGTAACAACACCTTCCACATCCATAAATGCAAAAATGTCAAATGAAATGACACACCTAACCTTTCGCACAGAGAGAAGAATATCACGGAGAGTCCCAACAGGATCACTTTTAGTGAAAGTGCGAAGAGCAGTAGAATTTGTGAGTAATGTAGCACAATACTGCTCAAGCTGCAAGTCAGAAATCTGAACAGGAAACCAATACTCCACGAACTTGGAAGATTCAGGCTTGCTGCAAGGTGCAGTGACCTTTGTGACTCTCTTCAGTTTTCCAAGATGGTCATTGAAGTCAGATTCCAGGCCACCAGTCTTGTCCAGACCAATTTTACATTCGAGCAACGTGAGTAGATTAAGGTATTCAGATGAGGTGATCTGTTAAAATTAGAGGGTCTTGTAAGGATGATGTATTAAATGAAAGCAGTTCTACTAAGGAAAAAGGCAAGATATGGAAGATACCTTCTTTGGACCATTGAAAAGAAGCACCCGTACGCCAGTAGCAAGTAGTTTAATTTGCTCCACACGACCAGAAATTCCTACATTTTGGCAGTCATCAATAATAGTCACTTCCCAACTCAAGCCGCTCAATATTTCTACATCCTGCAGAAATAAGAGAGAATAAGAAGCACAGCTACAGAACTTTGAAGCAGTAAGAACTTTCGAATTTTTGGGGAAACAGAAGAATACACTTTCATTCTTTGGGGAATCAAATGAAAACCAAATCAGAAAAGAGAAACTTTAGGGCGGAATTCGAAACATCATCTGTGAATGATTTCTGCAAGTTTCATTTTCTGGCCCAGACTTAGGAAGTTCATCAGTCATCAGGAAATATAGTTTCCTTTTTCTTTAAAGTAAAGGCCATCAGGACTACAGTTACAAGTTACAACTAAATAATTAGATGAAACTCAAAGTACAAAATGTTTGTGGGACAACTGGAAAAGACTAAACAGCATTTTACAAGTTTCACCTCCTCTCCTAAGACTATATTCTAACAAACTCTTCAATCTCTGTCTCTATGATGTATGTCATCCCTAACTTACAGGTTGTGTTTATAGTTTATACCAGCTTATCCATCAACATACTTCAGGGAAAACCAGAGGCCCAGCATATCCCAGGACTTAATCCACCTGCTCAATCCACTTCAAGTACAGACAGCTCAGCAACCACATGATAGTGTAAGAACAACCATCCATAGCCTACTGCTAGACCCAACAGTTTTCTACCACCACCCCCCATCCACCACCACCCACCCCCACACACACAAAAACCCCAAACGAGAAGAGGAAATAGTTGCGAAGGGGGACAACGCCCCAATTTACAATGCATAAGAAGTGGAACTTCCCTTGACAAACTAATGAAACTTAGGATGGCTTAGAATGACTACTATATTCTTGTTAAACCAGTGAAAATCCACACCAAAAGGTTCTAAAAAGATCTACCAAGGATTTCTTGTCAATAAGTTCACAGCATGAAGCATAGAACAACACTTGAATTAGGATCTTGGAATATATTTAAGATGAGAAAAGGCTAAGGAGCCCAAAATACAGAATAAAGGACTACTCTAGGTGCAGAAGAGGAGGAAGAACTATTACCTAAGGGTGCTTGTTCTTGAACTTTTCCCTTATCATAAATCATGAGTATCAGAGAGTAATGTTTGGCCTCTCAACTAAGTCAACAATACACTGTAAACCCATTTGAATAATGGTATTAAAAACTAAGGCTATAATATTACAAGGGAATAAGCAAAAGACAACTTTTAGAAACTATTTATAAACTCTAAAGTCACACACCAAAGGATAGAATGACAACATTCCAAGTTTCTTTTACATAGAGAAGAAAAATTGCACTGTTTGGCACCAAAAGAATTCAATGCAATACAAGGGTACTACAGCAGAAAACCTTTTCAAACTGAAC
>JAJOOS010013354.1:0-23555 GCA_029582725.1 Solanum chiquidenum
GTGGACAGTGAAATTGGGGAGAATAAGATATGGAGTTTTACTTTAAAGAATAATTTAAAATTTTATTATTTTACCTTTTATTAAATAATTTTGATTAATAATTTAAAAAATAGTTATGAAATAATTATGACATGGCACTAATAAATATGACGTGGATATGACATGTCATTTATATAAAGGAGAGTGAGCTACACACATGGTTAGCGGGGCTTAAAAGTTTCATTTTAGTTGAGTTTAAGGGTCCAGTTGACAAATAATTTAGTAGAAGGGTCCAGAATACAAATTGATACAAGTACAAGGGTCCATCAGACCATTTGGCCTTATTAAAATATCAAAAGTCAAAAATACCCCTGAAATATAAGAAAAGGACTAAAAGTACCCTTCATTCACCTTTTGGTCTAAAAATACCCTTCTACTCATCTTTTTGATCTAAAAAATACCCTTCCGTTTACCTTTTTGGCTCACTTTTACCGTTGAAACTAACAACCCTCTCTTTGTTTTGTTTTTTCAAAAATATTTATTATGTGTCATTTTCTTATTTGATGAAATAAAACCCCACCTCTAGTAGATTTCCCCCCATAATTTATCCAACTCAGACAATATACCTTTTCAAGACCTCAATTATTTAAAAAAAAAAAAATCTAGTAGTAAATTTTATATTTGCCGCAGTTTTTTTCTCTTTTAATTTTGTTTTAGATAATTAATATATTATTAAAAATATTAGTAATGCCACAATTATAACAACATATTATATTATTCATAAATCCTAAGCAGTATCTACCTTCCATTTAAAAAAATAAAATAACTGATAACTTAATTTTTTTGCTGATAATTCTCTGTTATAACTAATTTCAAAGAAAAATTTCCACAATAAATTATAATTAAAGATTAACAAATTCAAAAGGAAAGAAGAGAAGAAGGTAGATGCTCGTAGCCTGTAGGGAAAAGAAAACTAGAAAAAGAGAGAAATTTATACAACGTATTTATGGATAAGATAATATATTATTATGATTATGACATTATTAATTTGTTGATGAAATACTAAGTATTTATATCATGTTTAGAATCTTGATTTAATTAATTAAATCTTAGTTGTTATTTTTTTCTTATGCCACGTGTCTTCAATCCAAGTAAGAATTTGGAGAAGAGTCGGATCCAAAAATAAATAAAAATCAAAAATCTAAAACAAATACCAAAAAACGATTAGAGTTTTAAAAAAACATATGTATTTGGGGTCTTAAGAGGTATATTGTTTTGGCCTTTATAAATTATGAGAATTAATCTAGTTGAGGTGGGGTTTATTTCATCCAATAAGAGAATGAATGACACATAATAAATATTTAAAATGAATAAATAAAAAAAATAAAGAGAGGGTTGTTAGTTTCAAGAGTATTAGTGAGCCAAAAAGGTGAATGAAAGAGTATTTTTAAACCAAAAAGATGAGTAGAAGGGGAGAAGGGTAGAGGGGCGAGCCCATTATCTACCGAGTTTAGAAGGTTGTGATTGGTTCAAAGGGCAGGTCACAGACGGATTTCTCGGTTATCAAAAAAAAAAAAAAGATGAGTAGAAGGGTATCTTTAGACCAAAAGATGGATGAAGGGTATTTTTAGATCTTTTCCTCTATTCACTTTTGCTTGTCTATTATTTCAATTTTTTTTTAACTTTACTTGTTATTACTAAAATATTAAAAAGACAATTATTTTTTTCATAATTTATCCTTAGCACTAACTACTTATTCCCCAAATCATTTTCTAAGACGTAATACTAAATATTAATAAGGATAGTGTAGTAAAATAGTCATATCAATCATTGTTTTTAATAGACAAATATGACAAGTAAAATTGAACGGAGGGAGTATATACTACAAAGTTATACTAAAAAGTAATTTGTGAAAGGAATAAAGAATGAGAAGAATCGATAATATGAATCGACAAGAATGTTATCCTCCTATTGGCTGGAATTTTCCTGTGAAATCAATTCATATTAATTAATAATAATAATAAAGTAAATAAATGCTATTTTCTTTTTGGATCTTTTATAAAGACAAAATTTTCTCTTAAACGTGTTCATTTTAGCAAATTAAGAAAAAAAATATTATTTTCGTCTGATGTTATTTTTATCATTAAGTAATTTTATGAGATACTGAGTCAAATTTATGAAATATTTTTATAATTATTTTTTTAAAAACTAAAAACCTAGCTAACCTACATTTTTAATTAAAGAAACCTAATAATTGGTCTGGTACGGTTCAATTCAATTGTTACTTCTATTTTTAAAAATTTACTAATAATTCTAGAATTAAATCTATGGTAGAAAACATCTTCCCCGATCCTTATATACTCATAGATAATCAATATTTTAAATTTATTTTGATCATTAATAGACTACATATATATTTGTATCAGTAGTAGACTATGCATATTTTCTCTATTTTATCTTAAATATTATTTTGACAAAAATACATTGATAATTTCGTTTTAGTTTTAACAATGTTAGACCCATGCTGACATGGGCCACTCTTCCGCTAGTTTGTAAAAGAAGTAGAAGACACATGGTGTGGAATGTGGCACTGCTTGCACTTATGTGGGTTGCATGGAGAGACAAAAATAAGAGAGCTTTTGAGGGTGTAGAGATGAATTTTGTAATTTAAGGAGTAACCTTGTGTCCCTTATTTCCTGTTGGTGCACCCATGATATTCCATTTTGTATAGAAGATTGGATGTCCTTTGTAGAAATCATTTCATTTTGTAGGTTCTCTACTTTTTGGTATACTTGTATATGAGCGCTTTGCCCATACATCAATAAAGTTTTACTTTATCTAAAAAAAATTGATAAGTGATGTTGACATATGTATTAGATTTGTGATAGTAGAGTATTGTATTAAATTAGTATTGAAACACTTTTTATAGAGAAATTAGCACAACAACAACATACCCAGTGTAACCCCACAAGTGGAGTATGTGGAGGGTAGTGTGTTCGGAAAAGAGATTGTTTCCGATAGACCTTCTGCTCGACAACAACAAGAAGCAGTAAGAACAACAAGAAAACACAATAATCAAGGCTAGGGAAACAACCAATAGAAACAAAAATCTAAGAATATGAAAATACAAGACTCCAAGTAACACTTCTGTAAAGGGAAAGCAAAACACTCGACTACCTGTTAACCGATTATCCTAATTCTCGACCTTCACACCCTCCTATCAAGGATAATTTCCTTGGTGAGCTGAAGTTGCGTCATGTCCTGCCTAATTCTCATGAAATTTGAAGTTTGAATAAGTTGATGAATTTTAATTCTTGAAAATTTTATAAAAGTGGAGTCATCTCAAACATATTTTGGCGTATTAAAGTAGAAAGTTACTGTGTAATTGAAATGAAAATGGCAGCGTTTATACATCATTTTGTTAGTCACAACTGGTTTTTGTATTCTGTATAATCACATTTCTTTGTCATTGACATTATATTTTTCAATGCAAATCATTTTCTAATGACCTTTTGTTTGCATAATCAAAACCAGTGATTCCTTCATTTGTTCTTGCCTCGTAAAGAGCTTTCTTGATGTAAACGTTCTTTAAGATAGAGATATTTAGTTTCTGTGCTCTCTGTAACCTTTCCTTTTTCGTTTATTTATTTGTTGACTTGGTCCATTAGATTCTTGAATATCTGAAGATCCCCCCTCCCCCCTCCTGAGAAAAAAACGAAAAAGATATTGTTTCCTGATTTGGTTGTGCAAGAAGTTGTACAGTAATTTCGAGGAGATTGACAAATCCTTTTTTCTCCTTAAAGGTACCTATTGCTGATTAAAAAAAAACGGTTTGATGACGGCTTTGCTTTCTTTGTGGTCCTTAAATTATAATATGTTATACGTATAAAAAATGAGAATGCAGTATGTTCTATTCTTTTGTTTATGGTTGTTATGAATGAAAAAGTAAGAATTTAGTTCCCTGATCTGGAGTTCTGTTTTGTATATGCCACACTTTCTTTTCAAAACTTACCATTAGACTTATGTCTTGAATTTTGTTTTCTTTTCCTTGCTGATTATGTTGAGCAGTTGCATGGGTTTTTAAGTTTTGTAAATGCACTTCACGTTTCTGTGTAGACGCCGAGTTATCCAAGTGTTTGCTCATGGTGCTCGAATTCTTGATGGTGCATTTATGACTCAAGAATTGAGTTTTAAGGCTTCAAATGTGGAATGTGGCTCGAGTTCAGATACTTCTATTGTAGCTTCTGTTTCAATAGCGGATCCTTATGTTCTATTAAGAATGACAAATGGAAGTCTTCAGCTTCTTGTTGGAGGTATATTAGCAAGATAAGTTATATATGCTTTTGTAAGTTATTACCTCTCTTCTTGCAGTGGTAACCAACAAGAAAACTCATTCTCCGTTGCTTAATTTGATAAATCCTGTTCTAGCTTAATACCCTGCTGTCTTTATGCAATATTACTTATTTGTTTTGTGATGGTTTGTGATATTTGTTGTGAACATTACTTCATAGAGATTTTTTTTTTTTTTTGCAGGCTCGTACATCAGAATGCCCTTTAGTACCTTTATTCTCAAAACTTAAATTGTTACTAAAGCATATTGATCTAGTCCGTATGAGTAACGATACAAGTGAAATTTGACTTCAACTTAATTTAAAATAAACTTGAAACCAACTCATACATGTACTGCAATTCCCTAGGGACTTGCCTCTGGCCTGAATCATTATCTTACTACTAATTTGAATCATAATCTGCATTAGTAAAAATATATGCTGTAGTTATTTACTTCTTGGAACCAGAATGATGGGGCAGTAGTCAGAAAAAATGGTGGAAACTTGTCCCTGCTTGCATGTGGTGGACCATTTGGAAGAGAGGAACTATAGAGTTTTTGAAATAATTTTGTGGAGAAAATCAAGATGAATTGTATATTTTTGTTTTATTTTTGGTGTAAAGAAAGCTATGCTGAGGAGGCTGAATCACTAGTTGACATGATAGGATCCTTGTGAAAGCAGTAGCCTAAGCTTGGTTGGGATTTTGTAAAGTCTTCTCCACTGATATGGTGTAGTTTAAAATATATGTGTATATATATAGTCGTTACCAGTTTCAATTTTTTTTTATTTCTGTAAGGGCTGAAATGGTTTATTAATAACTGCATAATTCACAGTTTAAGTCTTTCCGTTTTCTGTCTTGAACCACATCTTTTTTAAGCTCAACTTTTTCATTTATCCTGTGTTTCTCTTCCATGCTGACTTTATTATTCCTTTCAGATCCATCATCATGCTCTGTTTCTCTTACTGTTCCATCAGTATTTGAAAGCTCAAAAAAGTCAATATCTGCTTGTACACTATATCATGATAAAGGTCCTGAACCTTGGCTCAGGAAGACTAGTACTGACGCTTGGCTTTCTTCTGGCATGGGGGAGGCAATTGATGGTGCCGATGGGGTAACCCAGGATCAGGGTGATGTATATTGTGTTGTTTGTTATGAAAATGGCACTCTTGAAATATTTGATGTTCCCAATTTTACTTGTGTTTTCTCTGTTGATAAATTCATTTCTGGGAGGACCTACCTTGTTGACACCTTTATGCAAGACTCGGTCAATGGTCTTCATGCACATTCAAAGAATACTGAGGATGTAATCCGACCTGGACAGAAAGAGAATAGTAAGGACGTGAAGATAAACGTGGTGGAGTTGATGATGCATAGATGGATAGGGAAACATTCCCGCCCTTTTCTTTTTGGGATATTGGCTGATGGGACGATTCTAAGTTACCATGCATATGTTTTTGAAGGTTCAGAGAATTCTTCTAAAGTTGAGGGATCTGTTTCATCACAGAATTCCATTAGTCTTAGTAGTACAAATGCATCTAGGCTCAGAAATTTAAGATTTGTTCGGGTTCCAGTAGACAATTATGCAAGGGAAGAGATGCCATCTGGAACCCAATTACAGCGAATGAATGTTTATAAGAATATTGGTGGTTCTCAAGGAATATTTCTCACCGGATCAAGACCATCTTGGTTCATGGTGTTTCGTGAACGACTTAGAATACATCCACAGGTTATTGTTAACTTACTTTCATGTGTATTTCACATATTCTTGTTGTCGTTTTCTTGGTAGAGTAGAGAGGTTGGTGAAATTAGATTAAGTTGATGCCCATTTATGCTGGTTATTTGTGGTGCCTGGGTGAGGAATGAACCTTGAAATCATGGTCTTGCCTTGAAGCAACTTTCCTGGTACCACAACCATTTAATGTACCTGTAACCTTTGATGTCTAAGCTAAAAACTTTCACCTTGGGTCATTTACCTGTTATGTACTCTTCTTGACAAGTACTGCTTTGTTGCTGCAGCTGTGTGATGGACCTATTGTTGCCTTCACTGTCCTTCACAATGTTAACTGTAATCACGGACTTATATATGTTACAGCCCTGGTACGGTAATGAAATTGCGCTTCTTCCGACTTTCATGTATCTGTGCTAATGTATTTCTGGATTGCTTTTTGTCACTGCAGGGAACTTTAAAGATTTGCCAACTTCCATCTTTCCTGTCCTATGACAACTATTGGCCAGTGCAAAAGGTGGGAATTCATTTTTGTAGACCAGTTCAACAATTTTCTTTTCCTTTTACTCCCTCCTTCCCTATTTTTTTTTTTGGATAAAGTAAAAAAAGAAATATTTTTTTTTTTTTTTTTTGAAACGGGTAACTTGTATTCCTCAGCATTAAGGGCTATGCTGGCCACCACCTCCAAAAAGCATTAACAGAGGAGAGAAAAAAACACAAAAAAAACAGAAATACTTGCAAAGAACCTACGAAATCAACTAATTGGATTTCCTCTTCTATATTTTGTTCTTTACACCAAAAACCTAAGGAAGTAATTACTTTCCATTTAATCTTCGTATTGAGCATTCTTTTCCTTCAAAAATTCTCTGATTCCTTTCCTTCCAAATATTCCACCAGATACAAGCAGGTACTGTCCTCCACCACTTCTTTTGACTCTTGCTGCCCCCCCTTCTGATCCAACAACTCAATAAATCTAATTTTTGTTCTGGCATACACCAGTTTAGGCTTGCTAAATTGAAGAATAAAGTCCATACTTGTGTTGTTACTTTGTAATGCAAAAATAAGTGTTTGTTGGTTTCCAGTGCCTCTTTGCATAGTAAGCATCTAGAGGCTATGTTGATGCCCCTTTTCTGTAATGCTTCATGGGTCAAACAGGCTCTCCTAGCTATCAACCAGACAAAACACTTCACTTTAGTGGGAGCCACACTCTTCCAAACAGCACTCCATGGCCCTGTTTTCCTTCCTCCATTTACCGATAGACCCCACTTGTACAATTTGTTGACAGAGAATCTTACATCTGGGTGTTGTCTCCATAATAGACTGTCTGTTTCCAAATTAGTTCCTGGAAAGCTTTCTATCATGTTCAGTAGTTCAATTACCCCTACTATCTCCCAGTCATTTAACAACCTTCTAAATACCAAATTCCACCCTTGTTGAGACCACAACTCACTGATTTTGCTATCTGGATGCACACTGATAGAATAAAGTCCAGGAAACAAATTTTGAAGAGATCCTTGACCAATCCAGTCTTCTTTCCAGAATAAAGCCTTATCCCCCCTCTCAACTTTAACTTTTGTATTAACTTTTAGAGTCGGCCAAAAGCTTCTGATATTCCTCCAAACTCCAACTCCATAAGTGGTTGTTACTTCATCTGAACACCATTCCCCCTTCTTGGCCGAATTTGTGTTGTATCACCTCTTTCCATAGTGCATGCTCCTCTTGGTTGTACCTCCATAGCCACTTGCTTACCAGACTTTTGTTATGTAACATGAGCTTCCTTACTCCCAAACCCCCATAATTCCTCCCTTGTTGAACTTCTGCCCATTTTACTAAATTGAAACTGCTCTCAATTTTAATTCATTGCCAGAGGAAATTCCTTCTCAAAGCATCTAGAATTTTGACCACCTCACCAGGTATAGGGAAAAGGGACATCACATAAGTTGGTAAGGAATTTGGTATAGAGTTTATTAAAATGACGACCTCCCAATAAAGGTATTGAGACTTCCAAAGTGCCAACTTCCTCTCAGTCTTCTTAATAATTGCATCCCAAATAGTAATGGCTTTATGGTTTGCCCCCAATGGCATGCCTAGATAGACTGTTGGTAGCTTCTCTACCTTGCACCTCAAGATGTTTGCTAGTGTTTGTATCTGTTGAACTTCTTTTACAGGAAAGATATGGCTTTTTCTCCAGTTAACCTTGAGTCCAGAACAAGCCTCAAAAACTACCAGAATCACCCTTAAATAGCATAGCTGTTCCGGGTTTGCTTCACAAAACACTATTGTATCATCAACATACAGTAAATGTGTCATCTCCATACTCTCGTTTGCCCTGTTTCTTATATTGAAACCTCATATCCAATTATTTTCCAACGCTTTCCTCATTAAACTGTCAAATCCCTCCATAGCTATAATAAAAAGGAACGGAGATAGAGGATCCCCCTGTTTAAGTCCTCTTTCTGCAGGGAAAAAACTTACGGGTTCTCCATTAACAAGGATGGAGAACCTGGTGGTTTTAATACAAAAGTCTATCCAACCGAGCCAGCTATTTCCAAATCCCATTTGTTTTAGAGTGTTGATCAGGAACTTCCAATTTAAATGGTCATAGACTTTCTCAATATCCAACTTGCACATAATCACCGGTACGTCTCCTCTAATTCTAGTGTCAATACACTCACTAGCAATTAAACAACATCCATTATCTGTCTACCTTTAATGAAGGCCATCTGATGTTTGTTCACAAGCTTGCTTATCACCCTCTTCAATCTTTCTGCTAGAACCTTGACTATGATTTTGTACACCCTTGTGATCAAACTAATTGTTCTAAAATCTCTCAGATCATTTGCCCCACCTTCTTTGGAATCAAAGCTACAAATGTAGCATTAAAACTTTTTTCAAATTTCTGTAGAGTGGGGAAGTTGTGGAAGGTCAACATTAAGTCCTCCTTTATAGTTTCCCAGAAAGTTTGAAAAAAAATCAATGTGTAACCATCCAGGCCAGGTGCCTTGTCTGCTGCACACCTTTTGATCCCTTCTAACACCTCTTCCTCTTCAAACCTTCTTGTAAGCCATTGTTGCTCCTCCATAGTAATAGTTTGAACATAAAAAATATTCAAATCTGGACGCCAACTTTCAGATTCTTTGTAAAGATTTTGATAGAAATCCACAATGGACCTCTTAATATCCATAGAATTAGAGGACATAACCCCATCGATCATCAAAGAAGCTGTAGTGTTGATTCTCTTACGCAGTGGCCATTTTGTGGAAATACTTTGTGTTCTTGTCACCCTCTTTGATCCACTGAATTCTGAATCTCTGTCTCCAATGGATTTCTTCATTTCTAGCCGTTTGTTCATACTCCATGGCCCATTGTGCTTTCATCATCAGTAAGAGGTCTTGCCTCTTGTATGATATCCAAACTTCCAAGTTGGTCCTTTCTAGCCCTTCAGTTACCTTTATTCTCCTTGCTCCATTCCTTGAGTTTTACTTTCAAAAGACTCAATTTTGTTGTTAACTTAAAGTTTGCTCTTCCTGTCACATTAAAAGAATTCCACGAGTCTTGTACTTTGGATTTGAACCCCTCCACATTCAGCCACCATTTTTCAAACTTGAAATATGATCTCTTGAAGACCTCATCCCCACATGACAACAAAATTGGATTATGGTCAGAACCCAAACTAGGCAAGGAACTCTGTCTGATTTGATTAAACAATTCGTCCCAAGGAAATGAATGCATGAATCTGTCAATCCGTGATGCATTTCTATGATTTGACCCTCCTCTCCAAGTGTAAGATCCTCCAAATAAAGGGGGTCGAGTAGCTCTAGTTCATTGATACAACTAGAGAAGTCTTTCATTGCTCCTGAAAGTTTGGTACGATTTGTCTTTTCTGAAGGGAATCTAGTAGTGTTGAAATCGCTACAAACCACCCAAGGTCCTTCACAAAAGCTCTTCATTGCACCTAATTCTTCCCATAACTCATTCCTTTCATTTCTATCACATGAAGCATATACTGCTGTCTGCGGTAAGAAACCAAGTGAGATCTACATTAATGCCACTCAACTTGCAAGGGATCATTTGATTTCCACTCTCCACCATCTCCCCCTTCCAAGACCTTTTATCCCACATAATAATTATACTCCCTTTACTACCTAATGCCTCCATCCAAATTCGCCCCCGCCCATCTGTTACCCTCTAATTGTTGACTATGATCTCCTACTGTTCCCTTTAATTTTGTCTCTACCAAAACATTGCCTATAAAAAGTTCTTATCAAGAGTTAAATAAGAAGTTTAAAGTTAAATTGTTTCCAAATATAGTAATATGATATTTTTTTTTGGAATAGACTAATAAGGAAATAGTGCCATATAAACTGGAATGGGGGAGTATATGTTCACATATTATTTTAAGCACTCCTTTAGTTTTTTACTCTATGAATATACAAATATTGTTTTCAAATGTCATTTTTGTTTCTAATGCTCTTTCTATGTTTTTCTATTTTAAAAAACTGCAAAAAACAAGTACTTTAAAGGAAATTCAAAAGTGTTTTCTAAATTATGTCTTATTATATTGATCCTCTGGATATATTACGATTGATCTGCTTTTGATGAACTAAGGCAACACAATAATTGTGCTTGTGTCAAGTATATTTATGGATATCCAATTGAGGACAGAGGTTAGAAATTTTGGGCACTTCGCATGAGAGCTTCAACAAAGATAATATGATTGCATAATGGCTAACTAATTGATTGATGAAAGTGATTACTAACTGGAAGAATTTGTGCAGTGGCCAACTAATGGATTGATTAGAGGGATTTATTAGTATAGTTTCAAAGCTAGGGATAATTGCATCTCGAGCAGTTGAACTACTGGTCTAGGAATGTCAATTATCTTATTATAAATATAGCATGTTGTTCAGCTTTTTCAATAATATGAAGAGCTCCTCCCTGCGAAAATAATTAAAGTAATGCATATGAACTGTTGCTAATGTTTTCCCATTAGTTAGAGTACAAAATCATTAGTACATAAAGTTGGATATTTGTTTCTCCCAATGGATATCTGAATTTTAACATTTCTCGTCTTTCTTCTCTTTTATTCTTGGGACTGGGTTGCAGATACCACTAAAGGGAACACCACATCAAGTTGCTTATTTTGCTGAGAAGAATGTTTACTCAGTTATAGTTTCAGTTCCAGTGAGTATATACTCCATCTTCTGTTATCTATTTGTGGTTTGAGATTAATGTATTAACATATGTTGTTAGGCTGGTAATATTTTGCTTTCAAGAGTTAGGCTGGTAATACAAATGCTCAGGGATGAGTCATAAAGCATACAGCAAGTTGTGTACTACAGAGCTTTCCTACGCATGAATGCACAACATAGAATTGTTAGTTGACTACACTTATGGTCAGCGATCTGTGTGTCCCCCCCTCAAACCCCCACTCACACACACACACACACAAAAAAAAAAGAGGAACTAAAATAGAAAGAATGTGAATCATTGGTGGAAAAAACAGAGGCTAGCATTAATATTTACTGGCTTCATTTCATACAGTTCTACTTATTTCCGACAGGTTCTTAAGCCATTGAATCAAGTCCTATCAACTATAGCTGATCAAGAGGTTGGCCAGCAGTTTGATCCTGATAATTTAAATTATGAAGGAAGCTATCCTATAGAAGAATTTGAGGTGCGGATTGTGGAACCAGAAAAATCTGGTGGGCCCTGGAAAACAAGGGCAAGTATTCCTATGCAAAGTTCTGAAAATGCTCTAACCGTGAGGATGGTTACTTTACTTGTGAGTTCAATTTTATTCCTCTTCTCTCTTTTTATTGTTTGTTTCCTTACAGAAGCTATTTAAAAGAAGGGAAGAATTTAATATTGAGTACAAGCTCTCCAAAAAGGATTTCAAACTTAATTTTTTTTCTTTATAAAAAAATTCAATGTTTATTTCCTCTCTCAAACTTAGCTGATTCAATTCTTTGAAGGTCAAGTTACCACCTTCTAGTTGAATTCTTAACATTGATAACCTCGTTTATTGAGAATAAAATATCTGGGGAGGGGGGGTATTTCTTTAATAAAAACTACAACTTTCGGAACTCCAATTTGGAAAATACAAGATACTGTTTCTAGTGGTACATACATTCAACTCTTCTGTGCATTTTCTCTGTTGAATGTTACAATTACCTAAAGTAGAGTTTCTGAAGCTCCAGTTTCCCTTTGAAAAGCTCTCCTTGAAGTGATCTGTTTAAAAATCTTAAAGATATTTCTCACCCTTGAGTCGGAAGTGTAAATGAAAATACCATGGCAAGGAAATTTGTTGGTTCCCCTAATTGTCACTTGGTCAATTGAAATGTGACCTGGGGTATTTTGTCTCCTCCCCTTTCCAAAAGAAAGAAGAAGAAGAAAATAAAACAAAACCTGGAGCACTACTTGAACACAACTTTGGTAGGAACATGAGGAGACTATTAAATCTTACCTTTAAAAAAGAGGAATATGTGGAGACTTTCAAAAATTAATCATTTCCTCTTTTTTTTCAATGTTCTACAACAGAATACAACAACGAGAGAGAATGAAACACTTTTGGCAGTTGGAACTGCTTACGTGCAAGGGGAGGATGTGGCTGCAAGGGGGCGTGTGCTTTTGTTTTCTATAGATCGCACTGCTGATAATTCACGAACATTGGTATCTCCCACCACATGGCTTTTGGCTTCCATATTTCCTCCTTTTTTTTGGGCAAAATGAGTTGTTTTACTCTCTTCTTTTAAATGGTTTCAGGTCTCAGAAGTCTACTCAAAGGAATTAAAGGGTGCTATACCTGCTTTAGCTTCACTTCAAGGTCACTTGTTGATAGCTTCTGGTCCTAAAATTATCTTGCATAAATGGACGGGTTCTGAATTGAATGGAGTTGCCTTTTGTGATTATCCTCCACTTCATGCTGTGAGCCTAAATATTGTAAGTACAATTTTTAGTGGCTTTTCCTTCACTTCTGAGGAATATTATCAGATCAAACTCCCGTTAAGGTTTAGTACTTGGGTGTTTTATTCAGTACATTTTTCATTTCATCTAGGGAAGTTATGTAAATCATGGTTCGTTTAATTTGTAATTATTGAAGTTTAAGAATGTGGATCAAAGGTAGCCGATAGCCCACCCTCTTCCGAATTTGCATAGAGGATATAAAAGCTTATGAATATAACCTGAGATTTAATAATATTAGCTCACAAGGAATAGCATAATTTATAATCTTAAAGAGTGGTGAGTTCAACATTAAAAAAAAATGCCTAGTGCATATCCCATTTTTGCACACCAGGGTTGTGAAAATCCACGAGAAGTGGCAGGGTGTGCCTAGATTGAGGAGTTCCAATCGTAATGCTGTAAAAAGTGCATAAGATGTAGTCATGATTTGGTGAATCCAAGTGCTGCAGTTCCTATTGTTCTGCATTGTTGGTAACAATTACAAAATTCGATGAGATAAATCATTTTGCAAGAGCTCAGTGTGCTTTAAAATCGTGTGCCCTGCACCCAACCCTGAGTATATGCTTAGACCAAAAACAAAGTGGAAAATAACTTGAATGAAATGTGATGAAAGGAGCAACACTCTGCTAATAGTTTCTTTTCTCTATTGAAATATTCAGATTGGTTGTCCTATATCTATTACTTGTAGTTGGGCAAATATTTTTGGTGGCTCTAGCTACAAAGAGAATCAAATAGACTGTTGGGGAGGAGCACATAATTTATTGTTTATTCTATAAAACATTGTCAATTCCATAAATGAGGGATCTAATAGTACCTTTTCATTCTTGGACAAAAGATATCAAATTATGAAAGTATTTGGAGTTCTCTTTGTTTAGTTTTCTAAAGCTTCTCACAAAAAAAATATTCTGAATGTTTTCCATACCTTTTCCTTCAATGCTGTCAATCATAGGTGAAGAACTTTATTCTTCTTGGAGACATTCACAAGAGTATATCCTTCGTCAGTTGGAAAGAGCCTCAACTGAGTTTATTGGCTAAAGATTTTAGTCCGCTTGATTGTTTAGCAACAGAGTTTTTGATTGATGGTAGCACTCTCAGTCTTGTAGTTTCAGATGATCAAAAGAATGTTCAGGTAAGTTGTGGTTTTATATTTTTCTGTATTGTCGATGCAATAGCTTTTGTGATAAAATACGGACCTTAGACCTAACTCAACCCCAAAAACTAGTTTAGAAGTTGAGGTTGTCCAAGACGATATAATGACAACCACCCATTTCCTCCACATACCAAGCTTACCAACCATAGCATGGACAACATAACATGGAGGCCTAACATTGAAACACACAATAACATGGATGAGCCTAACTTTGGTACCATGATAAGAAATGAATCTTGGGCCTAACTCAACCTCTAAGCTAGCTCATAAGGCGAGGGTTGTCCAAGACCATATGAGGAGACAACCTAATACCTCTACCAATGTGGGACATGCTCTTCTGTGAAACATTAAGTTCGCAGAACAAGTTTACTCTAATAGCATGTGTACACCCAAATGTCTAGGATTAGTTGAAAACCCATAAGTTGGTTCGCTCTAACTTTTTCATCTGATGCAAAACTTGTTGCCTATTACCTTTGTTTGAGTGGGTAAAAGTCCTACATTCATTAGCTAGCATTTGGGGTTGAGTTAGGCCCATATGCCATATAGCCAGGTCCATTCCCGTTTGTGTTCCCGGTCCACGCTCAAGTGGGTCTTGGGCGTGAAGGGGTTTGTTAAAGTTGGTAAAAGTCCCCCATTGGTTGGGGAATGGACTGGTGGTCTCCTTATATGAACTTGGGCAATCCTCCCATCATGAGCTAGCTTTTGGGGTTGAGTTAGGCTCAAGTGCCATATCTTTACAATCTTCAACCTGAAAGTTTTGTTTTTTTTGTTCTCTATTCAGCTCCCTCCTGTACCACTTTTTTTATTATTATTATTGTTATTATTAACTTTTTTTGTGCTTTCTTTCCTTCGGGTTGGAGAAGGGGCTCTCACTGATTAGAAAAAGGTGGATGAGTTTGCTACGATATGACTATTCTAATGCATGAAAATGATGCAAACTAGCTTTTGCCACTGAGCATGTCGTGAGCAAATTCAATTTTGAGTCACAGAATTTTATAGTTTCCGTGGATGATATTCTAAAGTGAAGTTTGTGACCTGCAACGTAGTTATGGAAAGTATATAACTAGTCATACTTGCAATAGTTATTCAGATATATGTTGGTCAGTATCACTGATCTTGCATAGCATTCTGATAATGGTATCTAGCCAAGAGGTTAATATGTTTTTTTACTTCCTACTGCCATTATCTTTAGCAATGGTTTGAAGACCTGCGGTGTTATTCAAATTTAATCAGGGGCTTTGATATCCGACTCTAATTACTTAATATTTGCTTAAATGTAGATATTCTACTATGCTCCAAAGGTGTCAGAAAGTTGGAAAGGGCAGAAGCTTCTGTCTAGGGCTGAGTTCCATGTTGGTTCTCGCATTACAAAGTTTTTACGCTTGCAGTTGCTTCCCACTACATCTGAACGAACTGCTACCACTCCTGGCTCTGATAAAACTAATCGCTTCGCTACAGTGTTTGGCACTTTAGAAGGCAGCCTTGGCTGTATAGCCCCTCTGGATGAACTTACTTTTCGTAGGCTTCAGTCCCTGCAGAAAAAGCTTGTCACTGCTGTTATCCATGTTGCTGGATTAAATCCAAGATCTTTCCGCCAGTTCCGTTCAAATGGAAAAGCTCATCGGCCTGGTCCAGACAACATAGTTGACTGTGAGCTGCTATCCCAGTAAGTAGTCTTTGGAACTATCTAGCACTTCTTTTTAGTTTACTCAAATTGTTTTTTTATGTGTTGCCAACTTCCTTGTTTAGACAATTGAGTATGTACCATATTATGTTTGGTGGTACCTTCTCAAAATAAAATTATGTTTGGTAGTGAGTGAAAAGGAAGCGTCTTGCCTTGTGATGAGATTGAAGAGCTCCATGACCATGACTACAATAATTTGTTTCTGAAGATTGGTTTGGGGTACTCTAGATCTCACACTCATTCCTACACGGACATACAAGTCTCTGACAAGATTAAAAGAGCATTGGCTAATGCATGACGTAATATACATTCAGGAAAAAAATAGATGACATATTAAACGTGTCACAACACCAAAGCATTCATCCTAACTGGTTAGTATAACTTTCCTTTAGATGATTTTTAAGTCTCATCTTGTCATCTTCATTTCTCATAGTGTCACATTTAATGACCGGTGCATAGGGAGGTCTATGGAGGACATGATTAAATCTACCCTACTGACCTCCGAGTTTACCCTTTATATATGCTACTTATACGTTATCATATGTGATCACTTTTGATCTTGACTGGATGTTGTATGACTGCATATCTATCTCAGTAAGTTTTGTTAGAGAGTACACATATTCTTGTTTGTTTCGTAAGAGTTCTCAAAGGGATTTATAACCTCCTAAGGGATGCACCTACTACCTTAAGATTTTGAGTTAGATGCTCCGATTCTTTCACATGGTATCAGTGCCAAACTTTGGTAAGGCCGTTTTCATAATTGTTCTTCTGTATCTATTCTTTTTACTCTGTGTTTCTCTCATCTCTCTCAATTCAAGCCCTATTGAGCCACTAGATTTGCTCCAAGCTCACTCCTATGCCTGTTGAGCTTACTCTCCTCTTGGCTCCAGGCTTCCTCTTGAGACATACTCTCTCTATATCTCTCCTTGAAAGTGTTCAAGTTTGTGTGTAAAATCCTAGAATAAGGTTACTTATCCTTTATTTGTTGTGTAAGGGTTTTTCAAAGGATTTTATTATGTCTTGGGCTGCTTCACCCATTCCTTTAAGGTTTTGAGTTGGATACTCAGCTTTTTTTCTCAGTGCCTAAGACAATTAGCATAGAGCAGTGCCAAAACTATGCAAGGGCTTAAGCTCAAAGCACTATCAAAATGTGGGTTTTAGTAGAGAGGCACAATGAAGGAAAAATAAAAATTGTAGTATATATAATGCTTGAAAAGGAGGAGCTAGATGGCCCAGTGAGATGCGAGAGGTTGGCGGTGATAGGTTCGAGGGGAGGTAGAGGTAAACCGACGAAGAATTGGTGAGAGGTGATTGGACGGGACATATCACTTCAACTCACTGAGGACATGATCTTGATCTTAGCTGGGAGAGCATGTAGGTCGATGATTAGGGAAGATGGTCAGAAGGTAGTTGAGCGTCTCCTCTTCTCCCAGTGGTAGAGCAGGGTTTTAGTCTGGAGCACCTATCTGTTTCCTTACCAGTGGCATCATCCTATTCTTCAATTCTATTACTACTGTTGTTTCTTTTACTTTTGTTATCTTCACTATTTTTACTTTTTACTGTCAGCACTTCTCTTTCTTCAGTATTTCCATCATAGCTTTTGTCTCTTGCATTTCTTTCAAACCTATTCGGAAAATACTTTTCTTGAGCTGAGGGTTTATTGGAAACAACCTCTCTTCCCTACAAAGGTAGAGTTAGGGTCTTCGTATAACCCTACCCTCTACAATCATACTTGTGGGACTATACTGAGTATGTTATTGTCGTAATGCTCGAAAAGAATATAATCATAAAAAAAAATAATAATTTAAAACCAGTGTAATTGAAAAACGATAATTTAAAGAAATAGATGAAGTAAAAAAGAATGTACGTTCAGAAACCAGTTAAAATTTGGATTTAGATGAAAACATGTAGTTTTAAGTTTCTTATTAAGTTGCTACTTTTCTTAAATACAATCTCTAAATTCCTTTTTCTTTTCTGATTATGTTATTGTTTAGTGTCTACATTTTAAATCATCTTATGGGTGTGTTTTAGCTTTTGGGGCCTAACATTTCCTTCGATGTTGTTGGTTTTACTATTGTTTTTTGAACTTCCTTTTGAGAATTGGTAGTTGTATTGATTAAAAAAACACCAAGAAGGTGCAAGCAAAATTCTTTACAGATCAAAAACAAAAGTATGTCCCTCTTCTTCTTAGGGATCCTATCAGATCTTGTAAGGTAAGGAGCATTAGTTTTCCAGATCTGTTTCTACTTTCCAGAAATCAAGCTATCACAGCAAGATTTTCACTGTGAATTGACATCTGATTTTACTTTTTTCTAAATCCTTGCACTATGATAGAACATCGGAAGTTCTCCAGAATTGGTAGCAGTTTACCATCATTGCCTCTGGACTCTAGAGGACACTGTGCTTGCTTCTAGCATTACAGAAAGTCTATGTATGTCAGGGAACAACTTTTTGAGAGGAGCATGACCTATCCATTAGTTATTCCAGAAAGAGATAATCCTCCCATCCCCAACTTTGAAACTAATGATGTCCATAAATTGTTGCCACTGATTCCAGATGTTTATCTAAACCCCAACACCATAAGGGATGTTTATAGTTTTAGTATCCAGGGGCTATCCACTCCATACTCCTCACTAATTACTTCTTCCATAAATCTTGTTCTTCAGATATGAACCTACACATCCGTTTCATCATCTAGCTGATGTTGATGTTGTGTTGCTTCAGATTCCTAATTTCCAGTCCCTGCTCCTTTTTACTAGCTATAAAATAATGGTCCATTTTACTAGGTGAAATGTCCTCTTTCCCCTTGCCATAAGAACTCCCTTTGTTTATCCAAAGTCCAAACTTTTTTAGTCCAGCACATCATTTATCAGTACTAGTCTACCCCTCAATGGCAAGTATCGACTCTTCCACCTTGCCAATCTATCCTCACATCTTTCCAGTACCCCTTTCCAAATTTCTGATGCTTTGTTCTTAGCTCTCACAATAAAAACCTAAATAAGTAGGGACGTGATCCTACATCAAACCCCAATGCACTTGCAAGCATGCCAGATTTTCAACTTCCTTAACAGGAAAGATTGGACTTCTGCCAAATGTGATGGCGCCCTGAGATTGCTTCAAAAACTGTGACAATAACTCTGAAGTGTCTAAGCTGCTCCACTGTTGCACCACACATAACTAATGTATCATTAAGATAGTTAGATGGAACTTCCAAGCCATTCTGTTCATTATTTGAAGCTCTGAACTACCATTATGTTAAGCAGTTTTGAGCATATTTCTGAAGAGTTCCATTACCAAGATAAATAAGAAAGGGAATTGGATCCCCTTTTCTCAAACAGGGGAACTATTCACTAATACAGAATGTCTAGTGGTGCTTATGCAAAAGGCGATTCATGTATTCCACTTTCTCCCAAAGCTCATTGATGCCAGAAACTCAAGTACGAAGCTCCATCCCCGCCCCTTCTAGTATCCACACATTCACTGGCAATGAGGAGAATTGCGTCCATGGTTTGTCGGTTCTTATGATGCTCATCTGAAAATCATCAAGTAGTTTGATCATCGCCCTCCTCAATCTCTCTGTCAGAATTTAGAAAATGATCTTGTAAACAGTGAAAATTAAATTGATGGGTGTAATATCCTTCAAACACATCACCTGGTTTCTTTGTGATCAAAGCATTGCAGGTCCTTTTTTTTTTCTAAATTTTCCTGTCAGCAAAAAAAGATCCATTCTTTCATAAAATGTTCTATGATACTATCAGGTCCTGGGGCTTTATCATTAGCACACTGCTTGATGACATCCCATACATTCTGCTCCCAAGTCTTTGTGACCAATCATTCTCTTCTCCCATTTATTCTTGGACACTCCCTTATATTGAAATCAGGTCTGTAGAATGCATGACTACGTTAAGTCAATTTTGGGGCAAAGAATCTCCATAGAAGGAAAACTATGTTCCTTGGCTTGAAGGTAGGTATCTTCCGTTGGAAATTTTATCACCTTTTTGGTGGTGGGTGAAGGCTTATCAACGAGACTCGTGGTGCTTAATGCTGTGATGAAGTGAGAATATTTAAGATCTGGTTATGACTTGTAAAATTTTGTGAAATTTGTGATAATACACTGTGTCTCAATCTTTTTGACAACGTTGATCAGTTGTAGTAGCATCTGAATTCGTATCATTAATGTATATATCTTGTTCATTTTGCAGCTATGAGATGCTCCCATTGGAGGAACAGCTTGAGATAGCTCAGCAGATCGGAACCACTCGGATGCAAATAATGTCAAACTTGAATGACATGATCTTGGGTACAAGTTTCTTATAATGTAACTCTAATGAGGACGTATAGATCAGAAACCAATGTAGCTAATTTGAAGGAAGTGGGGAACTGGAGCATTTCAGAAGTAATCTTCGACCAATTAAAAGGCCTTCAGTAATCATCCTCGTAGAACAAAGACGGCTTTTAACTCCCAACAAGCTGTTTCCTCACAAATCATGAATCTGAAGAGCGTTGCAGTCATCATTCTCGTCAAGAGCAGCGTTGGTTCTCTGTTGTTATTGATGGATGTATATGAATTAGGTGTATGAAACCCAGGGTCATTTATTATGTATTGCTGCTTAAGATGAAAGGTGAAGCTTGATCTTCTATAATCAATCATTGCTTATCTTGTAGATTATGTTATGATGTATAAGTGATTATACCATCACCAAAGTTAGGAATTAGTACGAAGGGTATGCAGAGCAGACCTGAAGTCAAATTCAGCTTGAACTTAGATTGAATGAGAAAGTGTACTTGAAGTGATTTTTGCTTCTCAAAACCAGAAACGTTGGCACTCGAAAATACTAGTTTGTCCATTTCTGCCGGTTAACAGTTTGCATCTATTGCATATTTTCTGCCACCTCGCTCCATATTCCAAATAACTAAGAGTAACACTTTCATTTCCAGAGTTTTTTCTTCTGTCCCTTAAAGCATTCTGTGTTTGTAGTTCATACAGATTCGTACTAGAAACATACTATGTGGTGGGTAAATTAGTGATACTCGAATTGAAAAGCTTTGTTCAAGGAAAAAATAAACCCTTGTCACTTTCACCATACCCTTCCAATTCTGGTTCTTTTGTTTTATGAATGATTGTTGAAGTAGTTCAAAATCTGGGTTGCAGCGTTGCACGTGTTTATTCTCAGGATGGTGATGATGGACGTGAACATTTGGAAAGAATGTTCCAATGGCCAGTCTTAAAGGAGAAAAACTCTAGTCATTGATGCCACGGCTTCTCAAAAGAGAAGAAGAGGGGTTTATTGGACGCATTAGTAAATACAATAGATGGACAACCCATATTGATCTAGGTAAAATGGTTGTCTGAAATTTTTTGTGGTGCATATTTATGTTTAATCTGTTACTTTTTGCCAAAAAAGGAAGTGTAGTATGCAATTGTCTATGAACCTAGCTAATAAATACCTGATTATTCATAATTTCATGGTATGATTTATTCGTATTTTTACTTAAATGACGTGTGTTATGCAATGACACCAAGGGGATACCAAATGAATAGAATTGGGATATGAATGAAATATTCCCTTTGAAATGAGGCTAGGGAGCCACTATGAAGAAGTTTTAGGAGTGATGAAGGAAGCTTCGAGCTCATGCTGCTCCTGGGTTGGGAGTGGGAATTCAAGTGAATGAGATCAAAACATTCCTCAGTAGCTCGTGGTAGAGCGGTCGGTTTACAATCTTACACCATAAAGAAGCATTAAGCGACCATAATAATCCTTTTAAATGTTAAGACTCTATGACTTGACCAATATTTCCATGAAAAAGAATATCATAGAAATAAAGCAGTCAAAATCCATTCATATAGTTTGGGACAAATGGTTTTGGAAATGTCTAGGAAAAGAGAGACAGAATGCAATGGAGATTAGTGAAGTTATAGATAGCATATGGCCTCCTCTCCCATGATTAGTTTCTTCCTCCTTTTCCAATTTGTAGTCCCATTCATATTACATTATTGTGTATAGACCATAATCACTAGATATTGTTGTTATATCTCTTTCAAATGCTACCAAAAAAGCCCATCATGAAGTTAACTCCTCAATTCTAAAAAGATCTTAAATTTGGTCCCATCAAGGGATACGTGTGGGAAGAAAGATTATCCATTTGTTATGGAGAGAGGGAGAGTTCTATCTATACGTGCAATTACGAATCCTTAATATAGTTTACAAGTGTTTAGTTCTTCTCATTTGTCCTAGGCTTGGTGAACATAGTTACTTGATACCTATTGCTGGTTGGAGGTGGCAAGTATCTCGTGGATTTAGTCGAGATGTAAAAGTTGATCCAAACACCACGATCATAAAAAATAAAAATAAAAAGGGCATTAGGTTTCTTTGGTGGATAATAACATGAAATTAATCATCGTCCATTTTTTTGTTGTTAGAGCTATGTTCAACGAGTTACGTATATAAAGTATGAACAAAAGTTACTGGTTCCGAAAGTTGGTACCTTAAGCATAGCTTCATCCCCTGCTTATAATAGGGAAAGATCAATTGGTGTCTTGTTTATTCTTTCCACCTAAAAAAATGAGAAGTAGAATGTCAAAGTCTCACGTAGATACCATTAAAAGTTGTGATGAGATGAAATAGAATCTCTGTATTATTAATTAGAGGTTTCAAATTTAAACACTAGAATAAAAACTAGTCGAAATCCAAATAGTTGAAACTTGAAACACCGTGTAGGATACAAAAAGTTCACGTTGATTGATGGAACATGTATATAAAGGTACAATTGAAAGTCACTGACTAAGAAAGTACTCTTAGAATTCAAACTCGTGACACTATGATTTTAAAAAAAAAATGAAGAAAAAGAAGACCTTATTATTACTCTGTTCCATTGAAGATGAAAGAAAGTAATGCATGCTGCTAAGGCAAATTTTACGGCTTGCTATATGACTCACGCCAAATTAATTTAATGTCAAAAGTTATTTTTGCTTTTAGGCATGCCTTTTGTCTTCACTTTATTTATTTGTACCTAAAGAAAGAATATAACATTTTGGTCAATGTCCTTTTGTGAATACATTTTCACATGCAATTTATTTCTTTTCTAACTTTTTAAGTTTCTTTTATTAAAGGTCAGCTATTTGCCTAATTTCTTTTGTATATAAACCTATTTAACTTTGAATTTCCCTCCCCTCTTAGGTGTTTGATTGGGATTTGACAATGGGGGTCTTGATTGTGACAAAATTATCACTTTATATCTTCCAAAAATTTGGTTCTATTTATATTTCCTGGTCAATAATTTTGAGCATGCACGACATTTTTATTTTTATGAGTACTTACGTAGGTAATATAATTTTTGGTTGGTAATCCATTGGTAGTTTGTCGCTACATTATGTATTGAACCTAGGGGCGGAGCTACAGTGAAGGAATAGGGTTCAAATAAATTTTTCTCAGTATGTATATTACAAGTCAAAATTAATAAAATGCGTGATAAATATATTAGTAGAATCCCTTTGACTTGAAATAAAGTGTGATCTAAGACAATTTCTATAGAAGTTAAAGGGGTAATTTTATAAATCTCCTTTTAAATTTCAATTAGTAACACTAACTTCTTTTATGATTGATAATATTATGCTTATCTTTATTTTATATTAGACAATCGAAATCTGCGAGGTGTTGTAGACTTTAGGCTAAGCCTCAATCGGAGGAAAAGTGTATCAATGGCTTCACACCCCAAACAAACAT
>JAJOOS010013355.1:0-35424 GCA_029582725.1 Solanum chiquidenum
AACTTCAAACCATAGCTTTACTCTTTGCTTAACTTCAAAACTTAAGTCTTAAAACAAAGTTAAAACGTTTGTAAAAGACTTCTTAAAACATGGTTCATACCGAATTATGGACATGAACTACTCAATGCAAGGTTTTCAATAACCATAGATAGAACTCAAATACTTCAATAATACTACTCACTTAAAGAGAGGGTTCATGCGGAATTTATGAGCATGAACTACTCAACTCAAGGACTCAAAGATACTTCTTTTTTCAAGACTGCTCGACTTATAGGGTTCATGCGGAATTATGGACATGAATAACCCAACTCAAGGACTTCATAGGTAATATGTAATAGTCCCATGATTAGGAATGTAATCTCAAAGGGGTTAGAAACTCAATACTTAAGACTTAGGACATGGAGATATTACTCATCTCATAGATACTCAACTTATGGAGTTCATGCGGAATTTAATGGCATGAACGACTTGAATCGTAGGTCTACATAACATTATGGAACTCATGATACAACTCTTCTCATTCTGTTACTTACTTCCTCAAAACTTAGTTCAAATCAATGATGGATCTCAAAGAATTCTCAATTGAACTCAAAGGCTTTCTTGAACTCTACTCTTAACTCTCTCTTGAATGTGAATTATGAATTCAAGAGTTATGCTTCATGATATGAAGGATCTCGTGATAACAAAATAGACTCATGAATATATTCTCTTCACTCTTATACTCACTTGCTCGAGTTTTGAAACAAGTTACTAGAAATTGTAGAAGACTCCTAAAAAGGACTGTCTCAAAATGATAGGAAAAACTCTCAAGACTTAACTCTTAATTTTTCCTTGAATTTGGATTTATGGATTCAAGGTTATGATTCATGTTCATGGATGATTTCTAGGTTTTTAGAAGTCATTTAGAGTAGTTAGAATCAATGGGAAATGTTAGGACACTTTAGAATAATTTAAATAGGCTAAACGATGAAAAACTGGTGAAAAATGCCGATCCGAGCGCGTCCCTGGCGCGCTGCGCCAGCCCCCAATTTACTGGGGCTCATTTCTGGCGCACTGCTGGCGCGTCGTCCCAGCCTTCCTGGCGTAACGGGGGTGCGTCGCGCCAGCATTGCCCCAGGCAAAACTGACGAACCTTTCCTCTCGTTTTCTGACCTTAAATCGCTTTTAATCGATTTCTTTTCTCAAGTTTTCCTTAGATTCAATTACCCAACCTAAGTACACACTAATCCACTCAAAACAATCACTTTAATCTCAAGAAAATCATCAAAACCCCAACAAAACAAGATTTAGAATGAACTTCAAGAACACCTATCAAGAACTTAAATCCTTCAACTTTTTGAGAATGAAACTTCGCTGAAAATAATATATTTGGCGTGTGGGTTAACAAACCCAACACTATGGAAGCTTACATACCTCTTAGGGATCAAACCCATGGCGACAATCCGCAACAACTCTCAAGAATTTCGACGAACGCTTCGATCCTTTCTCTTTTCTTCTTTTCTCTTCTTGAACTCTCAACTAAAACCCTAGGTGTAAAATAGGATTATAAAACTAAGCCTAATAGGATTAGACCCTTAAAACCTTACTAAAAATGAATTAAATCTGATTCGGTAAGGAAAAGACCAAACTACCCCTTACTATTTCCGGCTAACTTTCCTTAACTGGACAACCTAACTTCAAAAGGCCATATCTCACTCATCCGACCTCTAAACTGAGTAAACTCGGTGGCGTTGGAAAGATAATTCAAAGGTCTTTCCTACGGTAACTTGTAGAATACATAACTCATCCTGAGCTAGGAGTTATGTTCATTTGAAGTCAACCCAAAACTCATTCTTAACTTAACTTGCAAAATTTCAGATTTTGCTATTTCCAATTTAATTCTTTTTGGAACTCAAGGTGCTACATCTAGTGAACTTAACACTTAAGAAATTTTAATTCCTCTGTAAAAATCCTACTCACAACAAAGGATGGTTCGAGTCTCAGTTCCAAAAAATTTTGGGGTGTTACATAGAGTAAGTTCTATCATAATAATCATGAAAATTATCAAATAGACCATTAAGAATATAATAACGACACTTATAGAAATCACCATCGTACTTTTCCACTTTATCTAGATGAGAAATAGTTTCATCATAATTCATAGAGGTGATGTCTACTTTATTAGGATTCTTTTCAGTTAACACATAAGAAACATTAAGAAGACTTAAGTAGAAAAATACTTTACCCTTCCATCTCTTGAAATGGTTACCATTGAACCGAAATGGCTTGCTAAAGTCTCCCATCTTGACATCCGCGGTTTTTTCAATTGTAGCCATGATGAATCTCCTTAAAATTGTCTTAGGCTTCAAAGAACTGAAAATAAAATGAAGAAATAAAAATCTCTTCATACTGAGGAGCGGATATCTCGCTCTCTTTAAGGAGATTCAAGCCTACTGCAACAAATATTTTTCACCGTTTCAGCAGTAGTCCTTCTTGACTTGTCCCCTCCAGGATACAACAGTCTAATCACAAAAGTGTAACTCAACAAACTCTGGACGAGTTGAGTCCAAAGCTCCACAAAAAGAACACATCCCTTCAACTAATTAGAACTCTCTTTTTTGACTAACTTTTTCCTCTCTATATTTTTCTTGCGTCTCCAAACCAAATGAAGACCACCACTATTTATAGTTGAGGAAGTCTCCCTAGGAATAAATAGGAAGATAATGGAGTAATAAATAATGAAGATAAATGATCTTAGGAGTTACATAGGTTACACGGATAATTATAGAGGAATAAAGAATGAAGTAATGTTGGACACCAATGCACTAACGTGTTTTGGGCCTTTTCCCCTTCCTATGTGGATAAATAAAGGGAAACTTACATAAATATACTATATTAAGAAAATATTTACCATTTATAGCAATAACATTTTTTTCACTTAATCACTTTTAATACATTTATAATACATATTATAAAGAATAATTTATTATTCCAATATAATACAAGTTTTATTGATGGATAATACATTTATCACATTTTAATACACTTATAATTCAATGTGTCAATTTCTTACCGAACAAACATAACATATTTAAAAAAAATAGTTATAATACATATATATTGCATACATAATTCACTTTTAATACATATTAAAAAAATTAATATAGTATTGTTATATATTGCTATAAATGGTAATAAATAAAAAGTATCGCTAAAATCAGTAATTATTTATTAAAATGTATCAATCCAAGTAATTTTTTCATACAGGTCCAAAGTTTTGGGTCTTCCTTCCTTTCCTCTGTGGATAAATTTAGCCCAATTTGACTAGCCCACTTTTGTTCATAAGCCCAATATTATGGTGCATATGTAAGACTTTCTTTTAGGTCTTATTTTAGTAGAATTACAAGAGTTAGAGAGCAGCCATATAAAGAGAAAAGTGAGAGAATGCAGATTTTCGCACAAGTCCTAACAACCAATTTCAAATTTTGATTCCGCTTCGTTTCTTATCCGATTGAGCTGATTTTTGGACAGCTTGTTCCTTTCAATTTGATCATTGATTGGGAACTGAGAGAGGGTGATTTGGAGTCCTGTAGCTTTAGATTTTTGCTCCTGAACAGTAGTTGCGATTTGGTGTTTTATGCTCCTTTTATTTCTCTAGATTTGGTGATATATTATAGTTGTGTTGCTTATTGTTTGGCACTTTGTTGGTGGCCATTTTGGAGACCACTTTTGTAACTCTTGTTGATTTTAGTGGAGCTTTGGCCTTGTGGTTTTTACTCTTCACACCGAAGAGGTTTTCCACGTTAAATTTGGTGTCTCGTGTGTTGATTTATTTTGCTTGCTTGGTTGATTTGTTTGCTGCCCTGAACAATGTTTTTTTTTGCATTATTTTGTCTTCTGCAGATTCAAATAGAAGGGAAAGTTTTGACTTGAGTTTTTGTTAAGAAGTCCCACATCGGTAGAAGGATGGGAATTTGGTCTCCTTATATGGAATTGGACAAATCTCCCCTCATGAGCTAGCTTTTGAGGTTGAGTTAGGTCCAGATGTCATATCTTCACATGGTATCAGAGCCAGACCCATTCCAATTTATTGTTCACCGATGTTGGGCCCCCATTTAGAAGTGTTCACGCTCCAGTTGAGGTCTGGGCGTGCGGGGGAGTGTTAAGAAGTCCCACATCGGTAGAGCGATGGGAATTTAGTCTCCTTATATGGACTTGGACAAACCTCCCCTCATGAGCTAGCTTTTGAGGTTGAGTTAGGTCCAGGTATCATATCTTCACAGTTTTCTTCCGCTATCGCCATGTCGTGCACATTTATTTTTTGTTTGCCTTTTCCAACAAAGTGGTATCAGAGCATTGAGTTGTTGTTGATTATTTATTTGAATGATGGAGTCAAATATGAGCAATATGGTTTGTTTGAATGGTAGTAATTATCATACTTGAAAAGAAAAGATGAAAGATCTTCTATTTGTCAAGAAAATGCATCTACCTGTGTTTGCTTCTAATAAACTCAAATCTATGAATGATGAGGATTGAAAATTTGAGCATTTACAGGTTTGTGGCTATATTACACAATGTGTTGAAGATAATGGTAGAAATCACATTGTTAATGAGACACACACGAGAAGCTTATGGGATAAGCTTGAGACACTTTATGCTTCGAAGACTAGCAATAATAAGTTGTTTCTTTTGATCGGATTAGTTAGGATCTTTGTTTATTTTTTCCGAAAATGATAAAAGTGTTTGTATCATTCTGTTCATTGATTTAACTTGAGGATGTGCTAATTATTATCTTCATCTTTTTTTGCACATGTACATTTGGGAGCGCACTTGAATTTGTGACATAACTCCATCTCTGTCCAATCAGAGAAGCATCTACGTTATTGCTTGTGTCTAGCAGCCTTCATCGCGTCGATAGTGTCCAATGTTTCCTTCTCGCTTCAAAGTTTTCACGTTCTTTATATCATATATGTGTTATTATCTTTTGGCTAACATTTTACCCATGAGTATTTCCTTTATATTTATGCTATGCTTTTATTTTGTTTGGGTTTGTACGAATCAACTAAGAACGGTGGTAAGACGTAGTTGCCCACTTCTCTTCCCTTTAGATATTGAGTTTATTATAGTTATTTAGTTTAGAATGACATTTTTTCAACTAAGTTTTATTTGTTACTTGACACATTTTGGTGGTTATGTAAACATATTTTTTAAAGAAGTTCACTTGGGAATAATGTTTTCAAATGTTGTGAATTTATTTTCAGTTTTTTCTTTCATAAACAAGTGTTTAGAATACAAGTTTAGCAACTTAAAGTTTGGTATTTTTGGTTTCAAAGTGCAGCATTTTGAGTTCAAAAAATACATAATTTTAACATTAGAAAGTTCAAATGTTGACTGTAAAACTGCAGGTTCTGAGGCTCAAAACACAATTCTTTTGTGGGCTTTAAAGTGTAAAATTTAAGTTTAAAAATACAAATTTTTGTGGTTAAAAGGTGCAGGTTTCAGCTTGCAAATTGCAGATTTTTGAGAGGTAAAACTGCAACTTTTGAAAGCCTGGCAATGCAGAAAAATTGCAGATTTTTTTTGTGCGAAAATGCAGATTTAACATGCTCAACCTAGCAGATTTTTTGCATAAAAGGGTGCAGATTTTAACTTGAAAAATGCAGGTTTTGAGAGGTAAAAAAAATACAGCTTTAACAACCCTACTCGATAGATTTTTTTTTTGGTGTAAAAATGCAGTATTTTCCTTAGTTTTCGAACACTATTTTGCGGGATCTAAAAGTATAAATTTTTGGAACTAACCACTATATTTTGAGAGCTTAAAAGTTACAGTAGTTCGAGTCTAAAAGTGCTTGAAAATACTACTTTCAAAAGGAAGAAGAATGTTATTCTAAAAGGACCAAATTATTTAATAGTTATACTTATCAATACTCACTTAGATCTTTATGTTAAGGAAAACTTAGCATTTAAAAACTCTCAAAATGACTTTGAGATTAGTTTCAAAGGCTAAAATAATTACCCCTTTTTTTAGAAATATATATATTTTTTTAGAAAATAAATAGGGAAGTAGGCTTATATATCTAACAACATAAAATGTAGCTATAGAATAAATCTCAATAGCTAGGCCTATTTTATATTCTTTACATCACCCCTTTACAAAATATATTGGCCATTCTTACTTTTTTTTTTTAAAGTCAAACATTTTAATTTCCTAACATGTTATTTCAAGATTTTAGATATGTCAACAGGTTCAAAATACAAGGTATATTCATATATATGTCATACGCAGAAAGATTCAAATTCTATATTTCTTAGTTTTTCTCTATACATAACTTATTATTGTGTTAAACTTCATATTATTTTTTCTCATATTTATTATCACTTTTTCAAATGCTACTTATTTTTTTATTTATAAATTCCTACACTTTAATATACACATTATTTTACTACATATTTGCACCCGACTACTATCTCATTTTATTTTATTTTCTTTCACGCCTTAATTCTATATATAAATAAAAAGATAATTTTTCATATCCTTTAAACTCAACATTTATTTTTGGATACATTTATATAAGATACATCTGTATTTTTCAACATATAAAATTGTCATACATTTTTTGTATCGTATGATAAACATACTACTATTAATTTTATCTAATAGATATATATATGTCGTACCTTGTATTGTGCTCTTTTTCTTAAATTAATAAAATTTACTTACCATTGATTTTAAAACAAATAAATAAACAAGTTTTCCTAATTATATTTTCCTAAATTGAGTTTAAGGACTATCTTCGGATAGGCTCTGAGGGATGCTTAATACCTTCCCCTCGAGTAACCAAAACCCTTACTCAAAATCTTATTGGTTTTGCAAATCAAAACAGAGTTTACATTTACATATTAAATGGTTTTCCTAATGTTTTTCCTTAAAATTTAGGTGGCGACTCTAAAACAAAACAAAACAATTTTTTTCAAAAATTAGAGTGTCAGTCATATTGTGTTGTGAACTGTTTCGGCTAGTTCAAAATAGGGGTGCGACAGTGACCATGGAATATGCTAAGAGTGGTGTCTTGAATAAAGAGATGAGAAGAAAATCTCAAGGTTCATCTTCTTCTACTTCACACTCCGATGTTTTGATTACTAAAGACATAGGGAGAAGAAAGTTCAGTAGGTCAGAATGATAGATATAAAAGTAAAGAAAAGTCAAAGTCTAGATTCAAGAATGTTACATGTGACTATTGCCACAAGAATGAACATATCAAGAAGTATTGTTTCAGGTACAAGAGAAATATGAAACAACAAAATAAAGAAGGCAATAATGAATATCGTGTTGTTGTTGTTGCTAACGATGACCCTCTTGTTTCTTGTGATGAAAATTTCGTCAATCTTGTTTGCGATGAGTCTAGCTGGTTTGTGGATTCTGGTGCTACTTCTCCTATCACGCCTAAGAAGGAATTATTTTTTTCTTATACTCCAGACAATTTTGGGATGTTGAAAATGAGAAATAATCATGAAGTTACGGTTCTTGGCATTGGGACTGTTTGTTTGGAAAGTAATAATGGTTCCAAACTAGTTCTCAATAATGTCAAGCATGCTCTAGATGTTTGCTTGAATTTGATTTCTGTTGAATACCTTGATGATGAGGGTTATGTTAATACCCTTGGTGCTGGCCAGTTGAAGCTTACTAGAGGTTCAATGGTTGTAGCATGTGGTGACAAGTTGTCTAACTTGTACGTTTTTCAGGGCTCCATTTTTAGAGGCTCAATAAATGTGGTGGAAAATGATACTTCATCATTGTTATGACATAGAAGACTGAGTCATATGAGCGAGAAGGGGATGGACAATTTGCCTAAGAAGAATTTACTTTCTGGAGTGAAACAAGCAAAGTTGAACAAATGTGTTCATTGCTTAGCCGATAAACAGAAAAAAATTTATTTTTAGAGTCATTCGCCTTTAAGAAAGCTTGATTTGCTGGAGTTGGTACATACTGATTTGTGTGGTCCTTTTAAGGTAAAGTCTCGTGGTGGTGCACTTACTTTGTGACTTTTATTGATGATCATTCGCGCAAACTCTGGGTATTCTCTTTGAAGTCCAAGGATCAAGTACTTGATGTGTTCAAACTCTGGGTATTCTCTTTGAAGTCCAAGGATCAGGTACTTGATGTGTTCAAGAATTATCAGGTCTTGGTTGAGATAGACATAAAGAAATTTGATATGCATATGTTCTGATAATGGTGGTGAGTATATTGGTCCTTTTGATAGGTATTGCAGAGAGCAGGGTATTCGGCATCAGAAAAATCCTCCAAAGACTCCTCAGCTAAATGGTTTAGCGGAGAGGATGAACAAAACTCTTGTTGAGAGGGTTAGATGTGTGCTTTCAGATGCTAAACAACCAGATTCCTTTTGGGCAAAAGCACTTAATACTGCTGCATATGTTATCAATTTATCACCCACTATTGCTTTGAATGGTGATGTTCCTGACAGAGTTTGGTCTGGTAAGAATGTTTCTTATGATCATCTTAAAGTTTTTGGGTATAAAACCTTTTTGCATGTTCCTAAGGATGAGAGGTCAAAGTTGGATGTTAAAACTAGACAATGTATCTTTGTTGATTATGATCAAGATGAATTCAGCTATCATTTCTTTGATTCAGTTGAGAAGAAACTTGTTAGAAGCCGTGATGTTGTGTTCTTGAAGACCAAACAATTGAAGATCTTGACAAAGCTGAGAAAGTTAATTCTCAGAGTAGTGAGAGTCTAGTTGATGTTGATCCAATGCCTTTGACTATTCCACCAGATGAAAATCTTCAAAATGTTGAAAATCAAGTTAAAATTGAAGATTGTGATCATACTCAGAATGACCAGTATGTCGTTGATGCTCCAGTGCAAGACGATGTAGTTGGTTAGCAACCAACTATTATTGATGCTCCCGAGAATTCTCTCAGAAGATCTGTTAGAGAGAAAATACCTTCATCTCGTTATCCTCCTAATGAGTATGTACTCTTGACTGACGGGAGAGAACCAGAGAGTCTTGATGAGGCCATGGAAAGTGAAGAAAAAGAAATGTGGTTTGATGTTATGGAGGATGAAATGAAGTCTCTACATGATAATCAATCCTTTGATTTGGTTATGCCACCTAAAGATAAAAAAACTTTGAAGAACAGGTGGGTTTTTCGGGTGAAACATGAAGATGGTAACCCAGTTCCACGGTACAAGGATAGATTAGTTGTGAAGGGCTTTAACCAGAAAAATGAAATTGATTTTGATGAGATATTATCTCCAGTTGTGAAAATGTCATCCATCCGTGTGGTTCTAGGCTTGGCTGCAAGTCTGGACTTGGAGGTTGAACATATGAATGTTAAAACTGTTTTTCTCCATGGTGATTTGGATGAAGAAATTTATATGGAGCAGCCTTCAGGCTTTGAAGTCAAGGAAAAAGAGAATTATGTTTGCAAATTGAAGAAGAGCTTGTATGGTCTAAAACAAACTCTCAGGCAATGGTACAAAAAGTTTGTTTCTTTTATGAGTCAGCAGGGCTTCAAAAAGACTTCTTCAGACCATTGCGTTTTTGTGCAAAAATTCTCTGATGGTGACTTTATTATCGTTTTGCTTTATGTTGATGACATGCTTGTTGTTGGTCATAATACTTGCAAGCTTAAAAGATTGAAGCAAGAGTTGAATAAGTCTTTTGCTATGAAAGACTAGAAAGACTAGGGACCAGCAAGGCAGATTCTTGGCATGCAGATTGTCCGTGATAGAGATGTCAAGAAGTTGTGGTTGTCACAAGAGAAGTACATTCAAAAAGTACTTCGTAGATTTAACATGGACAAAGCTAAGGTTGTTAGTACACCTTTAGTTACGCACTTCAAATTGAGTACTAGACATTGTCTTTCCAGTGATGGTGAGAAAGAAGATATGAAGAAAATTCCTTATGCTTCAGTTGTTGGTAGTTTGATGTATGCAGTGGTGTGTACAAGACCAGATGTTGCTAGGGCTGGGCATAATATGGTTAAAATAAAAAAATGGACTGAATTGATTATTTTGAAAATTTTGGTTTCAGTTTTTCGGTTATTTCGATCGGTTTCAATTTCAAATTTCAATATTTCAGTTTTTCAGTTCGGTTTTCAGTTTTTAGCTAAAAAAATTTGGTTAATATATATATATATATATTCCTTACACCCTTAATTAAGTTACTTCAGGCCATGCCCCAGCCAGCCCATAGCCTACAACCCATATTCAAATTAGGCCCAAATTCCAATAAAAAATCCCTAGATGTATAATCTGAAATCCTTAACTCAAACAACAACTCCCATCTCTCAACTCTTGTCTCACGTATATCGTCAGTCGTCACTCCTCACTCGACTTGGAATAATCAGTTACGACTTACGCCGCAGCCCGCTAGCCCGTCGTCTCTTAACAGTCAACTCTCATCTCTTATCTCTCAGTTCGTCATCTCTCAACTCTCATCTCTGACTCTTGCCCAGAGCTCGCAGCCCGCAACGCTTCTCACTGGCCACCGTTCAGTGCTCGCTCGCGACTCGCGGCTCAAAGCATCCCAACTCTCATCTGGAAATTTTTATTTTGATGGTAAATTAATAATGGAATCTAATAAACTTGTGGAAAACAACACGATTAGGCAGTAGCAGAGCAGTGTAGCACTCTAGAAGTTGAAGAGCAAAATCTGTAAGCATTGTTAGAGATTCTTGAAGTGAAACAACAAAAGAAACTATTAGATACACATTAAGAGCAAAATCTGATGAAAACCCATGGCAAGAATATGAAAAACATGTATTGCATCCTCTATTATTTTTTTAATCATTGAATGCAAGTATGCAACTATGTGATTATTTGTGTGATTTGTGAACTGTAATGTACGACGTCTTTATGTAATTAAGTTATTTATAGGCAACTCTGTTGACATTTGTGTTAAATAAGTATTCATGAAGTAGTTTTGAGTCACGAGTGTCTAATGTCTATCATCTTTTAGAGTTTTAGTTACTGTTAGTGTACATCTGTAAGCATGCTTGTGGCTATTTTTCGGTGCATTTGTATGTAGAGAACATCAAAGCATTTGATTCTAATGAGGCTTACGGTAAATTAGTGACTACTATCCATCCTTGATAAGTATAAATAAATTATCTTTTTTAATTTTTGCAATTGTTAATTAAATTTGGTTAAACCAAACCGAAATAAACCGAATCGAAATTGTAATAACCGAATCGAACCGAACCAAATTTATTTCAATTTGATTTGGTTTCACATTTTTTCCTAACCAAAAAACCGAATCGAAATATACAAACTGAACCGAATCAACCGAATGCCCAGCCCTAGATATTGCTCATGTTGTTGGTATTGTTAGCCGTTTGCTTTCTAATCCGGGAAGAGAGCATTGAAATGCTGTAAAGTGGATTATGAGATATCTTTGTGGCACTTCTAGTCTGAGTTTGTATTTTGGTACAGTGAATCATATTCTTTGTGGTTATACTGATTCAGACATGATCGGTGATGTTGATACTCGTAAGTCTACTTCATGCTATTTGATTACTTTTGCAGGGGGAGCTGTGTCTTGGCAATCTAGGTTGCAAAAATGTATTGTTTTATCTACTACAAAGGTTGAGCTTATTGCAGCTGTTGAAGCTTGCAAAGAGTTGATCTGGATAAAGAAAATTTTGGGGGAACTTGATTGTGCTCAAGAGAGGTATGTGCTTTATTGCGACAGTCAAAGTGCTATTAATCTTGACAAGAATTCTACATTTCATGGTCGGTCTAAACATATTGATGTGAGGTATCATTGCATTCGAGATGTGTTGGATTCTAAGTTGCTTGCACTTGAAAAGATCCATACCAATGATAATGGTTCCGACATGATGACTAAAGCTTTGCCAAGAGGGAAGTTTGAAGAATGTTGCATGATCGCCGGGATGGCGGTTTCCTCCACATAGTCGGTAGGGGGAGAATTGTTGGATTTTGAGCCTTTTTTCCTTCCTATGTGGATAAATAAAAGTCCAAGGTTTTGGGTCTTCATTCCTTTTCTTTGTGGATAAATTTAGCCAATTTGACTAGCCCACTTTTTCCATAAGCCCAATAATATGGTGCATATGTAAAACTTTCTTTTAGGTCTTATTTGAGTAGAATTACAAGAGTTAGAGAGCAGCCATATAGAGAGAAAAGTGAGAGAGTGCAATTTTCACACAAACCCTAGCAACCAATTTCAAATCGTGATTCCCGCTTCGTTTTTTATCCGACTGAGCTGATTTTTGGGCAGCTTGTTCCTTTCAATTTGATCTTTGATTGGGAGGGTGATTTGGAGTCCAGTACCTCTAGATTTTTGCTCGTGAACAATAGCTGCGATTTGGTGATTTATGCTCCTTTTATTTCTCTAGTTTTGGTGCTATCTTGTAGTTGTGTTGCTCATTGTTTGACACTTTGTTGGTGGCCATTTTGGAGACCACTTTTGTAACTCTTGTTGATTTTAGTGGAGCTTTGGCCTTGTGGTTTTTATTCTTCACACCAAAAAGGTTTTCCACGTTAAATTTGGTGTCTTGTGTGTTGATTTATTTTGCTTGCTTGGTTGATTTGTTTGCTGTCCCAAACAGTGTTTTTCTTGCATTATTTTGTCTTCTCTAAGTTCAAATAGAGGGGAAAGTTTTGACTTGAATTTCTTCCGCTATCACCCTGTCGTGCACATTTATTTTATGTTTGCCTTTCCCAACATAACGTGCTAATGAAAGAGTTGCACAACGGCCATAACAACAGCCATAGCTCCAACGTTCACAGAATGAAGAATGGCAATTAAGCCAAAGTGAGAATTAATATGGCATCAATAGGCATCAACTGACAAAGAGTAATGTGAATTTAGGCAGAAATGAAACAACTAAATTGGAAACGGCACTTTATAATATAATAATAATAATATTAAAACTGCTCTCAATAACCAACACCTTCTTACATAACAAACACTTAAACTAAGTTTAAAAATTTAATTAATTTCAAAGAAACTAGAGAATATTTTTTACAAGAAAACATCTTCATTCATACCAAGCACACCCACTAAAGGCGTTTGGTTACGAGTATTATTCACTTTATTTTGGAATATTTATTCACTTTATATCGGAATTCTTGATCAAAAAATATCAAATACAACTTGAGGTGGTTGAAGAGATGTTTTTATTTTTCACTTTTTACTATAATATTTTTTTTAAAAATTACCTTAACTTTTTTATATTTTACAAAACCATCCCATTTATTTTTCCCACCAACCAAATTAAAAAATGTCTTACAACCATCAACCAAATAAATGCAAACACACCTTAATAGTTTATTTATGGACAATCCTTTTTGCTAATCAAGGGAAAAAAGGACAAATATATCTTGAACTATCGTTAATGATATGCAGATATCCTCCATCATACTTTTGGGACATTGATGCCCCTGTCGTCCAAAAAACTAGAGCATATATATTTTTTATACTAGCGAACATACATGTGTCATAATCTTATCCATCGACCCAATATTTATTAAATATCGAATCGACGGATAAGATTGCACCACATGTCCGTGGGACCGACATGTTGTGGATGACATAAGCCCAAAGAAAAGGAATCCAAACACATCAACTTTAAATCCAAAAGAAAAAGAAAGTAGAAGTGTACTAATAAAGTACTCCCTCCGTCCCATTTTATTTTATGTGATGTAGTTTCACTCAGTACGGAATTTAAGAAAGAAAGAAAAACTTTTAAAACTTGTGGTCCAAAATAAATTATAGAAATATGTGTGGCTGTAAATCATTTCATTAAGGGTAAAGTAGACATTTTATAGTGAAATTGTTACTTAATATATAAATGTGTCATTTTTGGGACTGACTAAAAAGGAAAGTAAGTCATATAAATTGAGACAGAGGGAGTATACATTATCGATAGATAATTGAAGAGAGAGAGAGATAATTGATAAGGAACTAAAATGATGAAATTTAAATAACCAAAAAAAAAAAAGCAAAATTAGTTACACAGCAAATGACAAGATTGTTAAGAGTTTCCACTTACTTAATTTTGCTTTTTTTTTCTCAAATAAACAAATAGAAAGACAAAGACCAAGGATCTTCTTTTGATCTTTCTATTTGTTTATTTTAGAGATATATACCAGCAAAGTTAGGTTAATAGGCCCTCTTTACAACCTATCCATTTGATAAAGTTTTTTTTTTAAAAAAAGAGGGGATTTTGTTGTTTATGTGTTTTTTATTTGAGACTTTTTAATGTATAATAATATAGTACATTGTACAAGTTTCAATTGTATCACACATATAATAGAGAGACATGGCTTATGCTGCTATTACTTGTCTTATGAGTACCATACAACAATCAATTCAACTTACTGGATGTGATTTGCAATCATTCTATGAAAAGCTTGAATCTTTGAGAGCTAATCTGGAGAAACCGATAGGCGATCTTGAGGCATTGATAAGCTTGGAAGTTGAAATCATAGAGGTTGTATGCACCACAGAACATTTTTTGGACTCGGAATCAAGAAATGTTAAAAATCCAATTTCACAAATAATAGCTTCTTGGAAATTTCATTTTCTCTTGGAAGATGCAGTTGGACGCATTGATTCCAAAGTCAACAAGTGGATGAAAATGCAAAATTTGTACACCAGAACCAAAGATGTACAAGGACATAACTCGGCTCTCGCCAGTACATCTCAACAAGTTGGGGTGCCTGAGGACAATTATATGATGGTTGGTCATGAAAATGAACTCGAGACGATGCAGGATCAACTTGCTAGAGGAGGAAGGGAACTAGAAGTTGTCTCAATTGTAGGTATGGGGGGCATCGGTAAGACAACTTTGGCCAACAAAATCTACAATGATCCATTCATAATGTCACATTTTGACATTCGTGCAAAAGCTACTGTTTCACAAGAGCATTGCGCGAAAAATGTATGCCTAAGTCTTCTTTCTTCTATAAGTGGAAAGAGCAATGAGCATCAAGATGATGGACAGCTAGCTGATCGACTGCAAAAAAGTCTAAAAGGGAGGAGGTATTTGGTAGTCATTGATGACATATGGACCGAACGAGCTTGGGATGATATCAAACTATGTTTCCCAGATTGTAACTGTGGAAGCAGAATACTGCTGACAACTCGGAATATGGAAGTAGCTAAGTATGCTAGCTCAGGTAAGCCTCCTAATCAAATGCGACTCTTGAATATTGATGAAGGTTGGAAGTTACTACAGAGTAGAGTCTTTGTAAAAAACTGTTTCTCCCCTGAATTTGAACAACTTGGGAAACAAATAGCTCTTAAATGCGGGGGATTACCTTTAGCTATTATTGCTATTGCTGGAGTTCTTTCTAATATTAGTGAATCATTCGATGAATGGACAAGTGTTGCGGAGAATGTAAGTTCAGTGGTAAGCACAGATCACAATGTACAATGCATGAGAGTGTTGGCGTTGAGTTATCATCACTTACCATATCACTTGAGAGCGTGCTTTCTATATTTTGCAATATTCCCGGAGGATACAGTGATTTTTGTGAATAAACTTGTGAAATTATGGACAGCAGAGGGTTTTTTGAAGACAGAAATGATGAAAAGTATAGAAGAAGTTGCAGAAAAATGTGTTAAAGATCTTATAGATAGAAATTTAATTTTTGTCCAAAGGGTGAGTAGTTTTGATGGAAAAATAAAAGCTTGTGGAATGCATGATGTGATCCGTGAACTCTGCTTGAGAGAAGCTCGAAACACAAATTTTGTGAATGTTATGATGGATAATCAATATCCATGTGAACAATCCACAAAGGGAGTTCGGATAAGTATCCAATCCAAACTTGCTGCCAATCACTTGTCTATGGTTCGTAATAACGATTCCTATTCTATTCTCCGTTTTACTAAAGATCCCTCAAGCTCAAGAATGATGCAGGACTTGAAACATTTCAAGGTACTAAGAGTACTTGATCTTGCTTCGTTGGCGTTGCATGTTTTTCCCAGTTGCATAGTTGAACTATTTCACTTGAGATATCTAGGTTTGAGTGTTTACTCGTCCAATAATGATTGGGATAGTTGTGTTCCACCATCAATAGCTAGCCTTGAGTATTTGCAAACTTTAATACTTAAGTTTCCAACATCTCTTGGATGGAAGTACACTAGACCTTTCATATTACCATCGAGTATTTTCAAGATGTCGCAATTGAGGCATCTCTCATTGGACTGGAATTACTTGAATAGACATGAATCTAGCAAGAGATCAAGTTGGCTTTTGAGAAATCTTGAGTGTCTGTCTGGATGGAATCCTTTATCTTGTACTTCTTCGGTCTTTAGACTACTTCCGAATGTAAAGAAGTTGCAAATATGTGGTATCCAAGAAGACTACATAAGAAGGGACAAGGTTAATTTCCATGATCTTTGTTGTTTAGATCAGCTTACGGAATTGAAATTCAAGATTAGAAAGATGATTGGAAGAGCAATATATGATACATCTTTCGTTCTTCCTCCTCTAGTTGCTTTTCCGAAAAACCTTAACAAGTTAGCTTTTACAGCTACTCGTTTGCATTGGGAGGATTTGGAGATTCTTGGTAAGTTGCCTAAACTCGAGGCACTCAAACTAGGATATGATGCCTGCATTGGTACTGATTGGGTAGTTGGTGAGGAAGGGTTTCCAAATTTGAAGGTTTTACGATTGAAGCATTTGTACTTGCATAACTGGAGAGCTAGTAGTGATCACTTTCCACGACTTGAACGACTAGTCATTAACCGTTGTTGGAGCATGTATTCGATCCCACAGGATTTTGTAGACATAACCACACTTCAGCTGATTCATATAAGCGATTGTGCAAAATCTGTTGGGAACTCAGCCAACAAAATTCAGCAGGAAATTGAAGACAGTTATGGAAGTTCTGTTGAGGTCTGTATTAGTTAGTACTTTCAATTTAAGCCTGTGTTTTTAGTTGATTTAAATTGTATTTGTGTGTACTCCAACTTATGAGATAAGTAAGAAAGAATATTATTGTTTCTCTTTGTCTTTAACCATTTGATATCGGGAATCCACTGGTTGGAGTAATTCAGATTTGTGTCGCATGGGACCACTAAAGGAGAGAAACATTCTATATAAGAGGCTTTTGTCTCTTTACTAGGCTCAAACTCGAGGTCTTTGCTTAAGGACGGAGGGATCCTATTATGAATGAGCCTAGACCAGTATTTGCAAAGCAGCCCAACACCGGATTAAGTGGCCATGTGTGGGATCCGGGTTGATAAATAGAAATTTGTAAGAGCAAAATAGATTTATGCATATTATGATCATGCTTAGGCAAAGTCTGTATCTCTCATCCTGCTTTCTCTAAGTCTAGTTCCTTTTGGGGCTTTTACCTTTTGAGTTGTTGCATTTACTTGGCGGAATTGTAATTGATCTTTAGCCTAATTAATATAGTTTAGCAACGAGTTAGAGTTATCGTTGGATTCGAGTTCATTACATTGGTGCTTTCATCGATTGTACTCCAATGGCTGTGGTGTTACAAGATTGATTTAGTGGTGGTAATCCAGAAGGGTGGATTTTTCGAGTGGAACGGTATTTTACCTACCTTGGCTTCTCCCAGAAGGACTGGCTACCTCTTCCTTCCTTTTACTTTGATGGTGAAGCTCTTATTTGGTTCGATGGGTTGTTTCACACCAAAAAATTCTATGATTGGAACCATTTCAAGGTGAAATTGCTTTTGCAATTTCGACAATAGAGTTTCACAAGCTCAACAGAGGGTGTGGCCTGTTTTGACTCCATTAGCGTAGCACCTATAGCTTTGCCGGAAATTCTTCATGCTGCAATTGAATCTGATTTAGCCAATGGAAAACAAGAGGAGGCCACAAAATCGAAATATGCTTCTGATTTGGATGGTGAAAACTTACGACCTGCGGATAATTCTAAGGTCCCTCCAGAGATCTTTGTCGCTTCCATCGATAATTTTTTTGCACCCCACCGATTTTACTTCCTCTATTGTGTTAATTGGTAGCAATTGTGATGGGAATACACCAATTAAAATTAAAATTGATGGGGAGGACGATTCTAAAAGCTTTGCTTGTAAGGTGTTTGCTGAAATACCCTATAGAGAAATTGATATGGAATTTAAACATTCAATACGAAACGCCACCCAGGTGTTCAAGGAAAAGTCTCATAACTGCTGCTCTAAGGTACTTGCTAATGAATATGATATGGATGATAACAACTCAGAGAAAGACAAGTTGCTAGCTAAAATATTCCTACAAGGTATATACGGGTTGCCTAGTCAAAATGCCGAAGTGTTTTTACTGGGACAATATTCTGAAGTGAGGGATATTGGATTACCAATTTCTAGTTATGTGAACAAATGGTTCGATACAGGCCATAAATTTATCACTGCTTTAGAATACGAGCGTGGTGTTTCATTAAAAGAACTTCATTCTAATGATGGAAAGGTGAGAATCTTCAAATTTAATGTGTCACCAAAGTTGGCGTGTGAGGTTTTGGAGCAGGCAATGGGTAGCCATGTGAGAACACAAAACAAATGGACAACGTTGAGCTCTCCCACATATTTTGTTTGCAATATACTTACGAAGACTCTGAAAAGGCTTCCGCCAACCAACTATTCTAGTTGGAGTGGGAATCTGCAAGCTCATTTTTATTATTTCTCAATAGGTTTTGTTGTTTATCACACCGTTTTGAATCTTCCATTTGATCCTAGTATACCGGATACTCCTCTATTCTATGGTGCCGTTAAGACTATGGTTACAATTAGTCGTTTTCTTTCTACTTATATTTTAATAGTTGCATTGCGGGGTGAGGAAGTTTGTGGCCTTGGGTTGAATCATGTAAGCACTGCTGCAATACCAGTTAAAATTTTTAGTAGTGTCCTGGAGGTTTTCTTAGCATCCAATCCAGTTATTCTAGTGCGACATATGTGGATAAAGCGGAGGGATTCGCTACTTGAAGACATTGGTCCAAATAGTGCTGATATTATTGAACTTGAGAAAGCCAGACAATGTAATGGTCATAAGCTTATCCCTTCAGAGAATTTTACATCTTTGTCGGTGATGTCCGTAGTAAGATCAATATTGCCCATCATATTTAGTGAAAGATATCGCGGCAGAAGATACTATGAAGGAGACATGTACATTGACATGACAACAAAACTATGCCAAGAGAATGCTTTAGAAGTTTTTACATTTGATCCTACCACATGGAGACTCAATGTTCAGTTATTAACTAGATCCCTTACAAACTTTCAACTGTGTATTGCTCTACTGGAGACGCATGAGAAATGTGTAACCTTTTTTTGACCAAAGCTGATTGTTGCTAGTGCAAGTGGTTATGCTCGCCTATGTGATTATACGTGTATCCGCAAGATAGGTAATACACAACTAGAAGTTATTTTCTTGGCGGACATGGTACATATCAATGGCTTGGTTGTTGCTAAGGTTATATATTTTTCTTTTAAGTGTGCAATTGTTGTTGCGTGTTCTACACACTTTATGGGTGGTCAAGTTTATGTTTTCAGTTGTGTTGGACAAGAGCTTCTTTGCCTTTGAGTATTTTGATAATGAGCAGCACTTATTTGTTGATGATCCCATGTGGGTTGATGTTCTGAAAATTATATTGGTTCACATGCTATTCTTTGGCACCATAGTACAATTTGGCTTGGCTACAGTTGGTGGGGATTGCACTACTAAAATTATCCTTGACTTGAACCTTGAGGACATGGTTCTTATTGAGGACGGGAGTATTGTTATGAATGGGCCTAGACCAGTATTGGCAAAGCAGCCCAACACCGGATTAAGTGGCTATGTGTGGGATTCGGGTTGATAAATAGAGACTTGTGAGAGCAAAATAGGTTTATGTGTATTATGATCATGCTTAGGCAAAGTCTGTATCTCTCATCCTGCTTTCTCTAAGTCTAGTTCCTCGTCTCCTTCTTCAATCGATCTTAGTTCTTACTTTTAATATTTTTGTACTTCTGTATTTCTGTTTGGGCTTTTGCCTTTTGAGTTGTTGCATTTACTTGGCGGAATTGTAATTGATCTTTAGCAAAATTAATATAATTTAGCAACGAGTTAGAGTTATCGTTGGATTCGAGTTCATTACAGATCCATCCATCCCACCACACTCCTTTAAAGGTGAAAACAATTAGTTGAATTCAAATAAGCAAAGCTTTCAACCCTTTTCGTGTATGATTAAAAATGAATGAAAAAAAAATGTATTCTTTTATAACATCCCTCTTTTACTTAATTACTTGGATTGTGCATATGCTTCACACAACTCACATAGACAATGTGGTCTCAAGAATAGACAAATAAAACAACTTTTCCCAAAACATAGTTTTTCCAACAAGGTGTATGATTAAATTGTTCATGCTAATGTTGTTATTTCTTAAAGGGTCTCCTCATGACTATAATGGGCTGAATGATAGTTCTATTGCAAATTGAAGGCATAATACATAAAGAGAATTTTAGGTTTAGCAAACATAAAAATTATATTTGTATGTTATAGCTATAGTTTGCATAATTGCGCTCTATAACAAATTTAATTTGTATATTTCGGTATATATATACATAAAAATTTGTATTTGTATATTTCTTGTATACATATACATATATATGTTTTTTTTGTTGTGATTTTTAGTCGTATATGTATATGTGTATTATATGTATTTAAATATAAATTTGTATATGTATATGTAACTGTAATTTTGTATACAAATAGATTTGTATACAAATCTCTCTCTCACTTTATACAAACACAAATTATACATTGTATTTTGTATAATCTGCATTTGTATAAAGCGAGAAAGAGACAAAGACAAAAGAGAACTGGGCAGGGAAAGATTTGTATTGTATAATTATAAGTGTATAGGACGAAGATATATGTATTTGCATATGTATATACAATTTTCTCTCGCTTTATACAAACAGAAACACAATTTATACATTTGTGTTGTAAAAAGTGAGAGAGGTGAGGGAGAGACTGGCGAGCGAGATTCGCTGGGGAGAGAGGCGAATGACAATTGTTTGCTACGGGTTACAATTAAATCAAACTGTGATTATAACATTTAATTTGAATTAATAGTTTGTTATTTTATACAATTTTCCTATGCCCTTTAACTTGGTTTCTGCTGGCATCTATGCCTTCCAATTTTGGGTGTGCATAAGTAGACACTTGAACTTGTATAAAATTGAACAAATAGACACAAGCATTCTACGTGACATAATGCATGTATGACATAAAATTTCTATATAGGACGTCACGTAAGACGAATGTGTCTATTTGTTCAATTTTACAAGTTTAAATGTCTATATAAGCACACCCAAAGTTGGAGGACATATATAACAACTGAAACCAAATAGAAGGACATATTTATGTAACTTTTATGTAAAAAGTTTTCATTTGCTTACTTGTTTATACAGGTCTACTTCTTTACCAACAATACTAAAGATCATATGCAATTACTGTGACAATTGCAAATGGCTTGTAACTTTAATGTATATGATTCTTATTATAGCGTCTATCCATATTTTCAGAATTTCATTTAAACATTTAAATTACGTATAATTTATTTTAATTGAGTATCTAAACATATGTCAAACATGTTCCAACCGAACCAAATTCAATTTTGGTTAATGTTAGTACACCTAGGAAGTTGCTTTTTATTGTGTATCTCATTAAAACATTTATCTATTCAAGTTAATGTTTCAAATTCTATTTAAATTAATGTTTGTTTGATGTTACTGGATATGAATGATTTGGTATGAAATTTATATCACTTGGTATATATCAATAATCACAAAAAGATATATTTCTATCTTTGGTTCAATGTAATTAATAAAAATTATTTTCACAATGATCTTGAAATAAATAACACTTTTAAAAGTCGAAAGCAAACAAGTCACCTCTCCCCCACACAGTTACAATTAGGGGCACGGAGTTAGTAGGTCGTATATCAATTTGGCTGAATCCAGTAGATTTATTTGAATAATGTTTATATTAATTAATAAATTTATTAAATATATAAAAAAATTAAATTTCAAATTAAATTATTATTATTTAAAATTGTCATTATAAAGTTAATTTCAAAGGAATAAAAACAGGCATGCCTCTATACAATGACTGAACAAAAAGTCAATTTTGTCATTGTCTATGATTGTGGTTTTTTGTTTTGTTTCTATGTTTGTGGTTATACTAAGAAAAAGAAAGCCTAAGAGCCGTGTGAATTAAATTCAGCGATGAATACATCTTTTTTTATATCGATTTCATATGTATCAAAGTATTTTCGATATAAATTATAAATTTAAGTGATAAAGTTTACTAAAATTATACTCTTTCCGACTAAAAAAAATGACTTAGTTTAACTTGACACTGAGTTTAAGAAAATAAAAAAGATTTTTTAATCTTGTGATCTTAAATCAAAGTTATGTCAAATGTACTAAAATGTCATTTACTCTTGTGGCCATAAACATGTCAAGTGGAAAACTGAAATTAAAATATTACCAAAAATAAAATAAAATGAGTCATTCTTTTTTAAACAAGCTAAAAAGAAAAAAAAAAGTCATTATTTTTTAAACGAAGAGAGTAATAAAAATAGATATAAATTCATAATTTCATATATTAATACTAATAATCAATACGGTATATAAATATAAATATTACTATAAACTTTAATAACTCTAAATATAATGATATTAGCTTAATAATCACAATAAATATTATCCGGTGTTTAATTTGAAGTCTACATTGAAGTCCCAATTAAATTCAGATTGCACACTGCATGACCCATTTAAGAGTGGTGCTCCCAATTTGATTTTCTCCATACCTACGATTTGAACTCGAAAACTTTAGTTAAAACAGTCTTACCATTGCTCCACGGCCGGATTTTTTTTTTGTTTGTTTGTTTGTGAGTGGGAGGAGTACATGTGTTAGATATTAGAGATATCACCAACCAAAACTCACTAACCCTTTGCCATGATTTCTCTGCTTGAAAGGTCACCCCACTTCTTCTCTTTCTTACCACTATAGATAGGCCCTTCAAACTCATCATTTCAAATCCTCCTTTCTCAACTAAAAAAGAATAAAAATTCCACATAATTTTAATAACATAAACAGATCCACCAACTCTTTCTCCCTATATGGCTATATATATATATATAAAAAAAAAATCTATATGTATAGTGTTGTAAGGAGTTGTTGTAATTCTACATTTTGACATCACAAAATGGGATTTGATGCATCAAGTCTTAAAGCCCTTGACTGTACACTAAGGTTGTTTGTCATTCCTTTGTCTATTGCCTCCATTTGGCTTTCTATCACCAATCAACAGAACAATAGCAGTTATGGCAAGCTGGAATTCACCAATTTCACAGGACTCAAGTCAGTATATTCATGTATTTTATTTTTTTTGGCGGAATCAGAATTTTACAGTAGTAAATACACGAAAAAGTCAAAATATATAAGAAAAAATAATTTTAATCATATATATAATGTAATTTTCTATCGATTTAAACAGGTACATGGTGGGCATTAGTGCTGCATCAGGTGGATATGCTCTGTTTACTGCTATAGCTTTGTGGGTCAGGGGTTTAGTCACTAAAGCATGGTTTTTCTTTGTTTCTGACCAGGTAATTAAATTCTCACTTCCAATCTTTTTCATTTTGGATTCAGTATCGCTACCAGCTCTAGAAATATTTACAAAGAGCGTTAATTGTCACTATTAATATATATTTAGCTGTAATTAAACTATGGGATAATACATAAAAGTGGTTTTTAACTTGATTTCATTTTATGTTTATGTCCTCTAACTTTGGATATGTACAAATAAACACTTAAATTTGTATAAAGTTGAACAAGTAAACACATGAGTCCTACATGACACAATACAGGTAGGACACCATGTAGGACAAAAAATGTCATGTAGGACATACGTGTCTATTTATTCAATTTTATACAAGTTTAAGTGTCTACTTGCGCACATTCAAAGTTAAAGGGCATAAATGTGATTTGAAGCCAAATTAAAGGGCATATTTATGGATTATGTCATTAAACTATTATCGTTAATTAATTATTGTTAAAGATAATTTTTTGTGTAGTGAAGCGATACTTATTTAATATTTAGAAATCATTTAACTTTTTTTTTTCAATTTATTCTTAATGAGATGGTTACTTTATAAATACATAATTATTTAGAGGGAATAGGTTAACAAATTCCTAAACTATCATCATTTTATGATTTTTATACTTCAATTACTAAGTGTTTCTTTTCACTCTTGCTTCATCTAGCAGAATGAGTTCACAGTAGTTTTAACCATTCACTCTACTTATTTCCACCCTACAACATGGAACTCCCTGTCATATTCTTAGGTAGTATTTTAATATACGCATAATATGTAAATTACCCTTTAATTTAATTTTAGTTGATATTTGTGTTCTTTAATTTTGAATATGCACAAGAAGACATTTAAACTTGTATAAATTGAATAAGTAAACATATGTGTTCCATGTGGTATAATACACGTAGGATGTCGCGTAGGGCGCGAATTGCCATGTAGGATGCCAAGTAAGATGCGTGTGTTTGCTTGTTCAACTCTATAAACAATTTTAAATGTTTACTTGTTCACACCCAAAATTGGCGAGCATAGATATTATACGAGGCAAAGTTAAAAGATACGTTTATGCATTATGCCTGTAATATAAGTTCATGGTAGTTCATGATGTTCTTGAAGATTCAATAGATTAAATATGAAACTCGTAAATTCGTAATAGTTTAGGGTTTTCTTCAACCATTTTACTCAAATATCTATGATTTGTTTTAGATCACAAGTTCATTTTCTCTTAAATTTTGTCTCAGTTAAAATACATTAGTTAAATTAAGACGGAAGGACCACTATTTTCTTCCATGTGAGCTAACTTTTGTTTTCTCCACACAGCTTGTAGCATACTTAATGGTTACATCATTGGCTGCAATTTGGGAAATTCTTTACTTAGCCTACAATGGTGACCAAATGGTGTCATGGAGTGAAGCCTGCACTTCTTTTGGAAATTTTTGCAGTAGATTGAAGCTGGTTTTGGTTCTTCATGCCATCACTCTTTGTTGTTTTCTTGCTTTAGCTGTGATTTCAGCTTACAGAGTCTTCAGCAGATTTCAGCCTCCTAGTAAAGACAATGAAGAAGAAAAGGAAATGCACTAATTGATTTTAGGAATAATACATAAATACACTTTTTAATTTGGCTTCAACTGATATCTATACCCTTAATTTTGAGTGTGCACAAGTAGACACTTAAACTTGTATAAAATTGAACAAGTAGATATATGTGTCCTACATGACATAATACACGTAAGACGCCATATAGGACACAAAATTTCCATGCAGGACAAATGTGTCTATTTGTTCAACTTTATACAAGTTTAAATGTCTATTTGTGTACATCCAAAGTTAAAGGTCATAGTTGTCAGCTTAAGCCAAGTTAAAGATCATGTTTATATATTAAGCCAAGTTAAAGATCATGTTTATATATTATGTGTTGACTTTAGTCACCAAAATTCACATACATGGATTCTCATTGTACTTGTATTAATATAGAGTTTTGTTGAATAAAGTTGTTTTGAGTAAAATCTCATAATCGTGGGGTACTAGGAAGGTACAATGTTTGTACACCTTACTTCTATCTCGTGGAGGTGGAGAGGTTGTTTCCGAAGAATCCTCGACACAAATGCACATCAAAATAGGTATGAAAAGGAAAAACGACACTGAAAAAAACATAGCACTAACGAAAACAATAACAATATCAAAGATAGTGCAATAAAGACGAATAACTACGAAAGCATTTGCAAAAGATGTTTACATTAATCAAGAACGAAAATTAGGGGCTCGAAGACGATAAGATACCATCCTAGTCTCAACCATAAACGACGCAGACCAGGGTATATAGAACTAGAAAGTCATCCAACATGAATGGAAGATTTGGTACTATATGAAAACAGCAAAGGATTACTGATGTATACACGTATTAGTTTCATTTCCCCTTACAAAGTAAACTAACATATCTTATTCCTAAGCATCTAAAAAGAATGGTTTGTTTACACTTGATTTCACATATTGATCATGATAATGTACAGTTCATATTTTACAAGCTGATCAAACTGAACTCTTAGAGACATCGATCATTTTGTAGAGTCCTTTGGATCTACTACCAAACTCCAGAGATTGGAGAAAATGCTGAATTATCAAAAGACAGTGCTCCACAAAGCATTCTCGCCTTCCCCACAACGTCGATGAACCTCCTTAATCCTATCTACAGACTTGCAAATACCGCTGCAGCTCCAATCAAAGGAAGCAACACAGATGTTGCCGATTTGAGCTTTCCACTCGCAATCTGTTCGAACATAGTATAAATAGAGTAGACGAACTTCACAAGAATCGTTCAGACCAAATAGGGTCAGATATAAATGTGATTTCTCAAAGCATATGTGATAAGCTTGATAGATCATGAACGATTCATCAACGTACTGACTCTCCTTTCTTACTGATCTAAGAGATAAAACCAGATGACACTGAAGTTGACAAATACCAATGCTCGATCGATGCAGATTAAGAAGTCATAACTTTCATGAATCTTAACGCTGACTGAATATGTGAAATAGGGAGTTGGAAGTTGTTACCTGGTGGAGTTCCACAACACATTTTGCGGTCATCTATATGTTCTACATCCAATCCAATGAACCATGATCCCAACGTGACATCCTCGTTAGCATACTTATGTAGAATATGCCTAGGAAATATATTTTTGAGATCAGCAAATGATATTTGATTAACAAACAATCGAAGTTCACAAGGAAACAAATGATTACCGGTTTATAGATATATAAGTGGCTAAATCTTTTGAGATGGCATATAGCTGGCCTGTTGCATGTCGAAAATACTTGTTTCCGTCCTCACCAAATTTCCAATGCTCAGGTTCATGATATCTCACTCCCCTACAAGTAAATGGGGACAAAAAATGGAATAAATATGGGAAACTCCTTAAGCACAAGTTATGGTTAACCCTCTGCTTACTTCTGTGCAAGGACAGGACCAGATTTCATGCAACCAATATATACCCTTGGCTTTGAACGATGCGTAGCTAGAGTTGCTGCAAGTGTTCCTGTAGTATGCATACATGCAGGTTAATAGTACGAAAAAAGACGGTTGACTTGTAGCAATAGAAGCATGGTATTTAGAACCATTAATAAAGGCTGCATTTACCTATATTTACATGCACATCATCATCAACTTTGACATAGAAATCTGCATCCCAGAGAGAAATAGCAGTAGTAAAATAGCTCTTTGTCTTGGCCGATAATTCAAGGTATCCCTCAACATGCTCCTAATGAAATTCAATTGTAAATCAACTTTTGAGGAACAACAAACTGTCTCCCCTTTTCACTGACATTACCAACAACAACATACCCAATGTAATCCCATAAATGGGGTCTGGGGAGGGTAGAGTGTACACACACCTTACCCTTACCTCGTAGAGATAGAGAGGTTGTTTCTGATAGACACTTGGCTTACAAAAAGAAAGAAAAAAAATAACATTTCAAAACAGTTTGTATAAGGGAAAACAGAAACGAAAGCAGTAACAACAACAAAAAAATATGAAATGGAAAACAGTACCATACAAAAGAAAGAACAGTAACAACAACAAAATAAGGCGATAACCTAAGCACAAACAAACACTGATGATCAAGCAATTGACATTACCAGCCTCAAGAAATCTCCATGTTGTTTCTCTTCTGCTTCAATGGCTCTATCAAGAATGCCACCTGATGTTGCACTGGTGAAAGGATAATTAAATGAGTAATAATATAAATGACAATAGATAGGAGAAACATACAACTATAGTTAACATCTTTGATAATTATGGAATTCTGAACTATTCAAGAAATTATGAACTTCATCGTTTAATCATCAACGCATTCATTTTCTTTCTTTCTCTCTCTTTTTTTTTTGTGGAGAAACATTTTCGAAGGAACTTCTGTGGTAAATTCAAAAAAATATGCCCATCGTACCCTCTCCCTGACATTGAGACAAATAGAAGAATGGAAAATGACGATTATTTCCCAATACCGGCAAATCATTACCAGCTACAACATGAAGTTTGGTAAAAGCACCTGATGGACATCAGGCTTAGTCCAATGATCACATACCTGTGTCCTATTACAAACCGCATCACAATGCCCTTTTCCTCCTCAAGCTTCTTTAGCTTATCACCTGCTTTACCGCAATGAAATGTTCAGTAGGCACCTCGTTGTAATAGATGCACACAAATAAGTCAGAACACACCGTTAATGAAATTTCAAGAACCTTGAGGCATCCAGGTAGCACGAACTGAGTCTCTTCTCTTTCGGCTACTAAAGGCAGTGTTTATTCCTATGACCATGAGATATTTTCTCTTCTTGGTTAATTCAGAGATATCCAGATCTTCAGTTATTGGAGCGCTACTCGTTATAGAATCCTGTAATGCCCTTGCTGCAGCTAATTCCATCTCCAGATTCGAGATTGTTGTATCCAAGGTTCTGCATTTTTGTTAAAGAAAAAGTAACAAGCAGCTCTTACTATTTGAATACTTATGTTGAAACATGATTCTCACAAAATCTATGAATAACAAGCATAAGTAACATACTGTACAGCATGATGCTTCCTCGAAGCATCCCCAGGAATATACTTGGATTCACTTTTTACATCCTTCCGCTAAAAACAACAAGATCAATGCCATTAACTTCCGACAGACTTGAATACCAGAGTACCTAATTACATTTCTGTCCGTTTTTCACAGACTAAGCCTACCTTTTGATCATCAATCTGTATTGTCCTTGATATGCCTTTAGCTTTGGGTATTGTCCACACTCTACAGCCATATAATAACACAGTTAACAGTAAAGACAGACATGCTCACAGCATATTGAATAAATTGGAGAAAGTTGAAAAGGAGAAAGCTGCTAGACAGAACCGTTCTGAAGAAAATTTCATGATTAGATAGAGTCAACGGTACAACAGACAGCACTGCCTACACACGAATCAACCGCCGAGGTTTAAATGAATATATTTGTTTAACTTAAAAAGCATTCACCTCCTCCAACAAATCAAACCACCAAAGAGAAATTCCCATTAAGAAAAAAGCTTAACTCTAATGCAGTGGCAACAATACCAACAACGAAAAACAAAAGTTTTGCAGGCAATGAGAGGAAAACAGATATTAGCAATTCAGGTTCTAATCAGTCTCAATACCACACAATCCGCTTCATTGAGCGATGCAGAAATTGACGATGGATGTATCAAAGAACAGCATAATACATAAACAAACACTCAAACTTTGTCTCATCTCACAAGTAAACATTCCAACTTCAGTATGCACATTTAGACACCTCAACTCGTCATGTTCACCCCAACTTACAAAATGATCATCTAGACACCTGCAAAATTTATATGCGACGTTAACGTGGGTGTCCACGAGACACATTGGGGACTAATTGGAGTGTGTAGTTTCCGGTTAAGACCAAATTGAGTTGTCTAGATTGTGCAGTGCTTACTTATCAGCTAAGCCCAAATTTGAGAATTTGTTTATGTATTATGCCTTAAAGAACACATTCTTATTAGTACTTTCTTGATCAATGAATTCCTTCCCCTTTTCCTATTCATGTGCAAGAAGGGAACTACAAATTTTATAGCCAAATTCTACAGATCCATTATTAACCATACAGGAAGATTCAAAATGGGAATACAAATACTTCAGTAATAATAATAATAATAAATAAAAATAACTTCATAATCCAATCAAAAACATAAATTTTCTAAAAAACAAAAATGACATGCATAAAGATGAAAAGAATGAACCTGTGAGTGAAGAACATTCCAGCGCAGAAGCAACCAATACAGAGCAAAATGGTCAAATTTGGAGAAGTAACACCTTTTAAACCTCTTTTGCTTTTCCAATTCATTGTATTATTCTTCATTACTTAACTAATTTAATTAGCAAAATCCATTTAGACTCTCAAGTCAAGTCATTATTTCAAAAGTTTTCATTCTCAAAACAACATAAGATGTCAGCAGAGAGCCAGAGACTAGAAATCTCTGACTATGGAAGTTTTTTTTGTTTTTTCTTTTTTGTGGATTTTTGAAGAGTGTGTCTCTTTCTTGCGTTATGTGAACTGAGAAAGAGCAGTAAAGTATAGTAGGTTGAGACAGAAGAAAAGAAGGTATTGGCAGTTTGTGGAATTTTATGGAATAGAATACAAGACCCTCCACATATAATATAACCACTATATACCCACCTCTTTTTTTCATTTTACTTTATATTATCAATTAATTTATTTTACTACTATGTTCAGTCTTCAAGAGCTTTCACCTTTTCGTCCAATAATCTTTAAAAGTGATTTTTCTCACTTCTTGAACTAGTTTTTCAGCTTGAATTAAACTAAAAATCTATTTCTTATGTGATATCAAATAAAGGTTATTTCAATTTTTATTTCTAATTGTTACATATTATATGTTTAATTTCGAGCATGAGAAAATGTAGAGAGTTTCAAATAGTACCTTTTAAGAGATATATGTGCTTTCTTTAAAATAACTTAAACAATAATCATCTTTTAAATTAAATTTTGAGATTAAGTTAAGTCTAAACTAACCACCTCAAATAAGTTTTTCAATTTTTAATAAGAATTTTGAATTCGAACTTACTAAATACAAAATTGTTTTTTAAGGAATATTTTATTCTCAATGTAATATTTCCTATGCGAATTCAAATTTTAGTGCGCTCAATGTGGGGTACTCAACATCTTATAGGAAAAAATAAGAGAAATTAGTGGGTACAAAAATGTAAAAAGTTATTTATGATGTTGAATGTACCTACTAAATTAAGATATAAGAAATGATAATTCATAAATTTTAATTCCTACATTTATAAATATATTAACATAAAGTCTTTTAATGTGAATTATGACATGACTAAGATCTTTTATACTATTTTATTTTTATAAGAGATATGATAGTAACATGATTGGTTTTCTTTTGTAGTGCGAAAGAGATGTGTTAGGTTGGCAAATGTACCTAACCATGTAGAAGTTAGTTGTTTTGGGCTGGAAAAGGAAAATAGGTCCTTTATTTCAGTTATAATAATAATAATTTATAATACTACTTGTAGTAGAGTAGGGGTAAATTATTTTGTAGCTCTTTATAAAATTTATTTTATTTTTTTATATTTTTCACTAGAGATTTTTATTTAAAACCAATTTGTAAAGGGAGATTTTTCACCTATTTACTCTTTTATTCTCCTCCAACAATATGATTTGGTACTTCTACACAATTTTGTTGGACATGATGTTATACGATTAAATCGTGACCCAACTATTATTTATTTTTCTATAATCATTTTGAAAATTTAAAATCTCAATTATTTATTTCATTATTTTTATTTTTAGTATTTAATTTTATAATATAGAGAGTGTATTTGAAATTTAATCATATTATAGAGATGCTTAGCGTAATTAATCTAATAAAAATAATTTGATAAACAAAAATCGAAATTAATCTGACCTATGTATGCCCACCCTTGCTTAGGAGTAATATATTTTCTATCAAAGCGTGTATTGTGAAACTAATGAAAAGATGACAACAATAACATACCCAGTATATATATTCCCACAAAGTGAAGTTTGAAAATGATAGAACGTAGACAAACTTTTTCCGATAACTAGTAGAAAGAATATAAGCAAAAAGAGACTGATTGAATATGAGCTGAATCATGTTTCAACAGAACTTGAACACTAGCAACAAATAAACTGCTACTCCAAGAGACTCTAATACTTCTCCGTTACCTTCATACACACACTTAGGGCCCATTTGACCATGCGATATGAAATCATGATATAGAACATAACCGCAACTAAATTGTAGATAACTTGGAAAGAGAAAAGAGTTTGCTGCTCGCGAAGGAAATGAGAAATCAACTCAATGCCATAGCCATGTTAGTATCGACATCATTAGCAGTGCCCTCAAAAAACTGATGTCCAAGTAAGGACTACAAAGGAGGAGCAAGAAAGGATAGTTCTGCAGTTCCCTTTCACTAACTAAAACGTATGTATATTACTAGTAAGCACACTCAATTTGTAGAAAATCACAGAATGAATGCATACAAATAGATGATCAAATGAAGTAGTCATTCCCACATCTGATCTTTAAGACAGACTGGAGGGGATTTAATCGAAAGGAGACTCAGATTCAATATAACGAATAAGCCAACAGTTTGAAACATGGTCTGTTACATCATATGGAAAGTAGGATTATCAACTTAAAGTGCTCGAGACTCAAAGAAATGAGATACCGTTCCACTGATAACAATATAAGCGGAATTTTATTGATCCTGAATATCTGAATCCACAAAATCATGTGCTAAACTCTGGTACTAGAAAACAAACTCTTCGGAAACTATCTCCTCAAAAACCCTTGATCATCAAGTCCTTGCATAAAGAAATTTCAGTATCTGTGTCTACAGCCAGTAAAGTATACTGCTCTTGTGCAACTCCTACACTAACTTCTCTGGCATTCACGCCTACACCTACACCGCTCAATTGAGAAACGAGTCATTCAGGGGGGTTAAAGGGAGACAAGATGCTTCATGATGCATCACAGAAGAAATTCATCTCATTTTGTGATTCAAGAGAATCCTAAAGTTGAAACTTCTCTGATTATAAACCTCCAACAATTTTCAAAAGGAGTCAATGGAACACATTGAAGGATATATCCAAATTACGAAACAATGAGAATCCAAATACCATAATCGACACAGCTATGTAAGTGCATCTGCTCCAGCAACAATTTCCAATATCTCACCTGTGATCTTCGCCTGCCTCTCCCGATTATAAGCAATAGAAAGGTCCCTCCTCAACTCAACGGCATTATCCGTTGCACTGCTCATTGCATTCATCCTAGCTGCAAGCTCACTTGCAAATGACTCTTGAAGTGCCCTCAAAATCTGGCTATTCAAATATAGAGGCATCAATGCATCAAGAATCTGAGCAGGATCTTGCTCAAACTCTAAATTAGGCAAAATTTCCCCCTTTTTCACCCTCAAATGATCCCTCACCACAGTCAATTTCCCTCCCTTAGTAGTCAACCTAAAAAACTCATCTTCATCTACATCAACACTTCTCCCATTCACATCGAAAACCTCTCCTTTCGATGTTAATGGGAGCAAAGTATGAATCACCGGATCAGATTTAATCAACGAAACAAATTTAGTATACAAAAGCTCTACTTTATCAACTTCTTCACTAATAAACAAAGAAAAAACATCATCAGCTATAACCTGAGCCTCTTTAGCAGTCGGAAAACTCTCACCTTCGACAAATCTATCAACAAATTCCCCTTTCTTACGACGAAAATAAGCATTACTCTTCTTACCAACACTAATCAAAGTATACCCAATTCCAAGATTCGTCAATTCCGCCATCCGGGTCTCTGCTTTCTTGAAAATCCCATTGTTAAAACCCCCACAAAGACCTCTTTCACCTGCAATAACAACAAGGGCAACTTTCTTTACTGGTCTTATTTCTGTTAAGGGTATATCTACATCTTCCAATTGAAGCTGTTGGGTGATGTTGTACAGCATATCAACAAGGGTTTCAGCAAAGGGTCGAGTACTGATTACTGCTTCTTGGGCTCGACGAATCTTGGCGGCTGCAACTAGTTTCATTGCTTCTGTAACTTTTTGGATGTTCTTGATTGTGTCGATTCTTTGTCGTAGTTCACGAATACGGCAGTTAATTGAAGGAAGAGGAAGTTTCAGGGATTGGAAAGTGGGGTTTCTGTTGGTTAGTTTAGGATCGGAAATGGGAAAGTTGACGAGATGAGAAGTGAAAGAGAGTGAAGAGGAGTCACAAATTGGGTTTTTCGATGAAACCCATATTGAAGAAGCCATTGATTATCAGAAAGGAGCTGTGAATAGGTTGCTGGTTCGTCCTCGTTTTTGTACCTCTGTTGGCATTTGATGTTCAATCAGCACGAGGCTGCCTAAAATGGAGATTGGAACCAAAATAAGCCACAAAAACATAAAAGTGACCAAAATAAGTCACTATTTTTGTAAGTAACTAAAATAGGCTTAGTGGAAGAAAAAATTCCACTTTATCTGATATTCTAAACGTTTTCCGTTAGTCTCATAACGTGTATTTTAATATATAACGAAACTATTTCCTACACTTTATAAAATGAAACTATTTCTTACACTTTATAAATTGTAAGTTTTTCTTACACTTTGTAAAGTGGAACTTTTTCTTCCACTTTATAAAAAGTTACTTTACTTTTTCACTTTCTTCTTCTCCCCTTTCACTTTCATGGCTTCCAAACTTCACTTTGAAGATTAACATAACAGTTGATGGTCCCAATCCGACGATTGAAGCAGCCCTACACTAAAAAATTAAAATCTTGAAAGATTGGAATAGCACAACCCGACAACATAACAATCCGACCCTACAAATTATATAAATTAGGTATTTTTTTCCATCTCATATTTTCATTACTTTAAAATGATGCTTTATACAGTATGCATTCAATTTCTAATTATTGAGTTAGAAAAAAGTCTTTAATTCGAAATAAACAAAATGAATTACATTGTTGGATTGGTATTGCAAACAAGAGAACATGTCATTAGCGAGAGACTAAATCCCTAGCTAACTTACAAAATTAGCTAACATCATTTTTGCTAGGAAAATGACCGTAGCAACCTTTTGTAGCTAATACACTCTTAGCTAAAATTTTGCTAGGAAAAACGTTGTTAGCCTAGCTAATTAGCTAGAATATTTTTTCTAAGAAACATATCCAAGCAAATAATAGCTAGGATTATTCCCTAGGTAACTTCATAGCAAACAACTCTCTTTTGCTTGGATATTTTTTAAGCTAACTAGATAGGTGGCGCTCGTGCCAGCACGGGCCCAACAGTAATAGTTGACGTAGTGGTTATAGATACATAAAATGTATGTGAAGGAGCAAAGATGAAATATAAAGAAAATGTGTACGAATAAGAGGATCCAGTAGGCAACTGTCACGTATGCCATCTTTGTGTGTCTCTTTCTGTGTATCTCTCTGTGTAGATAATAGCCCTTCGCGTATTAATGAAAAGGAAAAGAGAGCTTGACACCTCAATCATATTTAGGATCATCAGGATTATGGCTTGCACTTATTATAAAAGCTACCATTTTCCTGCGGATTTTAACTTTGAAATATCTCATAAGAGCAATAAATCTATTTAAAGAAAAAGTATCTGCAGTGTCTCATAATCCCAAATTGACAATTCTTCCATCCATATCCACATTAGCATTGAAATTGTCAAGCATAGTAGGAATATAATCCTTGGGAAGAATGCCCAAATAGATCACTGCTACTACTACAATAACATAATCAATATAATCCCACAAGTGA
>JAJOOS010013356.1:0-44592 GCA_029582725.1 Solanum chiquidenum
CAATTTTATTTTTGTCTTTTAAAAAAGTTCATGGCGTTGAAAACTTGAAAAAAATCCTTCTTAGATGACTAAATAGAAGGAGCTGAGAAAAATAAAGCATAAAATGCATTCGGCAAATGCGATTTATGTATAAATTTCAGTCTCTTCTTATTCATTGTTGAAATTACATTATTATCCCTTCTTTTATGGTAATATTTAACATTATCGGTGAATGTACGATTCTCCACATTGTTAATCGCCTCCCCTATTTTTCCTTTCTCGACCCACAATTTTATTTTTGTCTTTTAAAAAAGGTCATGGCGTTGAAAACTTGAAAAAACCCTTCATAGATTACTAAATAAAAGAAGCTGAGAAAAATAAGTCATAAAATGCATTCGGTAAATTCGATTTATGTATAAATTTCAGTCTCTTCTTATTCATTGTTGAAATTACATTATTACCCCTTCTTTTAAGTTAAAATTTAACATTATCGGTGAATATGCGATTCTCCACATTCTTAATCGCCTCCCCTATTTTTTTTCTCTACCCATAATTTTATTTTTGTCTTTTAAAAAAGCTCATTGCGTTGAAAACTTGAAGAACCCTTCTTAGAAATCTAAGTAGAAGGAGCTGAGAAAATTAAGACATAAAACGCATTCGGCGAATGCGATTTATGTATAAATTTCAGTCTCTTCTTATTTATTGTTGAAATTGCATTATTAACCCTTCCGTTTAAGTTAAAATTTAACTTTATCGTTGAATGTGCGATTCTCCACATTGTTAATCGCCTCCCCTATTTTTCTTTTCTCAACTCACAATATTTTGTCTTCAAAAAAAAGGTCAGGGCGTTCGAAAATTTGAAAAAATCTTCTTAGATGCTTAAATGGAAGGAACTGAGCAAATAAGACATAAAATGTTATGTTATAATTATATATCCTCTTTTTTTGCACATGACCCACCATATACAGAAGACGATTATGCAATGTTTCTCCTTGAAGAAGTTCTTCATATGTGAATATAATTTTTGTATCACGTGTGTACTTGAAAAGAGGACTCAATTACCTTTTCAGATGATGAAGGCAACATGGATATACTTCCATTATTTGTTTCTTCTTCATTGGTATTGAAGCATGACGCCTCGATGTTATCTTAAGCCGTCTTTACGCAGAACCAACTTGATAAGAATTCCTCCAAAGTCACGGAATATCGTGATTTTTGGTGGTGGTGCACCACCACTTTTGCCTCAATTAATTTTGAAGAAGTTATTGTTGGGCTTTTAACATAGTCGACTCCAAGAATATTTTGTATATATACTTATGAATCGATAAGAAAGTAATGAGTTCAATTAAACTTATTTAACGTCTAATAGAAAGTTATGCAAATCTGTTGCTTCAATTTTTTTAAAAAAAAACACGTTCAATGATCAATCAACAACATAGGCCATATACCCATGCGAAGCTCATAATTGTCTTGATATGACAAATCAACACTAGAATCTTAGCATGTTGTCTTATTTGTTCAATGAACCCAAACCATATTCTATTTTGGTCAAATTTGTGAAAAGCCAAAAGTATTTGTCTTTTTTTAAGAATTAATATTATCCGCTCAGTAGTTTAAACTAAAAATAGTTGGCAAATATATAATAGAAAATATGTATAATCCATCCATAAATAATTGTATTAAAAAAATACGTAAGAGCGTAAGGGGGGAATACATACTTTTTAGTAGCACAAGTTTAACAATAATATAATCAGTATAGTCTTACATGTGAGGTCTGAAAATAGTAGAGTATATGCAAATCTTATCTCTACCTTGACAGATAGAGACTCGGCCAGTAGCATAAATTTCAGAAGCATAAACAATAACATTTTCCCACAAGTACTTTTGAAACTTTGACGACCAATCACAAATTGCTACGCTATTATTAGCAAAAGTGTTTTTCAAATTGATTTGTCAAACACAAATTGCTACTCTCAAAAATTACTTATAACAACACAACAGACATCAGTGTAAAGGAAATTGAATTTCATCTTTGCTTCCGAATCAACATTTCTATGAGAAGAAATAGTACATGAAACTAGTGATTAGAGAAGGCAATTTGCAGTGTAAAATTGCTATGACAATACATACCAAGACTCCAATATATACAACAAAAAATTAGACAAAATTGACACTTTCTAAAGAATCTTATGAAGAACTTGAATACTGACCTTTTCTTTTTTTGGAAACAACAGCTATAACATTCATCTTTCACAGTTCCTAACCCCGCGATTTGATATACTGAAAACAGGGAAGGAAAAAAATAAAATTTGTGCTCACATCAAAACTTTTAATTGAAATTAGGATCTTTATTTCCAGCAATGACTTTTCTATGACGCTTGGATTTCCTCTCTCTCCCACGCTTCGTGGGAATCTTTTTGACTGGAGTGGTTATGACAGTTGATGTTGGAACAAATGGTGAGGTATGCCGGGTTTCAAGAATTACAGGAGGTGGAGTCAGGCGACCAAGAATGTCTCTGTGATACCCCTGCAGATAGCAAAAGAAAATGACAGATAATTATGTAGCATTTAACAGAGAGTACAGCTCGTTGCGACTGAAATAAGCATTTACATAGTTTGGAATACAGCATGCAGGAAGTACATCAAAAAAGCTCATCTTGCCAAGTAGCTTTTACTATTAATACATCTAATTCAACTATGTGGAACAGTGATAGCAATTACGTATAGTGTGTTCTTCTACTTGAACCATATCAGGCGCAAGCATTAGCATAAAATGAACTTTTTGCGCGAATCTTCAAGTGACTGTTCTCTGTTTTACTTATAAACTGAAAATCCAGAAGGTAAAGATATAAAGATCACCTGAATCACAAAGTTACGCCGTTCGCAGTCTAAGAACATATTCACAGTCCAATTTGTCTTTGACATGATCTTATCTCTTACAATGGCAAAGCTTATTTGGTCTCTTGGAGTAAAACGGTCCACTTCATTAAACCAAAGACAAGTAAAGAGATTGGAGATTGGAATGTGCTCCCTTATTATTACACATCCCTCAGGGACATCTGCATATAAATAGTATGTTAACATGGTTATCAAACTGAAATCGGTGGCTACATTAAGGTGGTGAGTGGGGAGGAATTACAAGAAGAATGTAACAAAGATGAGAAAAAAGATAATCACACACTTACCACTTGTAATAGGAAGTTTAGCCCGGGAATACGGAGTTAGTCCTTCCTTTTTATAGAATTCAACCTGGAAATCGATGGAAGCATTATCAAACTTTGCAGCTGCCTTATTAGCTTCTGCTTCTACAAAAACATCAAAACGCTTGTAGTGCCTTGATATTGCAAAGCTTGCATTTTTTCTCCACAAGAACCTGACATTGAAGTACTTCAGGAAATCAACTTGTGAAGAACAATAATCGAAAATCTCTACCTACAAGCCAACATTCAACATTTGTGAACTTTTATGACCATTAAACTGAAGGAATTCCCTTATGATAGTTACCACTGATAAATAGGTCCAGCCCAGCCCTTTCACACACTGGACATTACACTGTCATACAACAATGAGCTGTGTTCATGCACGAGTTACTCCTATTTGTAAGGTGTGGTAGATTGAAAATTCCTTCTAGGAGGACCCCCTGAATATTTGGTACAAGGGGTCAGACTGACAATTCTAAGAGTGCCCAAATTTGGGGCAGCAACAACTATCTCCAATAATGTAGACTCCACCAGCATCTATATTCTTCTTTTTCTGTAAACGTGTTGCTTAAGCACGTGAAGGCTACACTAACAAAACCATTTTTCGCTTATTAAAAAAAATGAAAATGCTGCTATGAATAAGAAACACAAGATGCTTGTATTCTTCTTATGGTCAACTTTGGTTAGAGAACTTTGGGGAACACGTCCTACAACAGACTTGCAAGAAACATTATTTTGTTTTTATTTCTTTTTTAAAAGGAACATAACTTATACCTACTAGAAGGCCATATACATGGATGTATCAGTACCACTTAAGTTTAAAGGAGAAACCCGGTGTCTTTGGGCAAGAGACGGAAGTCAACCCATACTCCCATAGAAGGGGAAATGGCGGCCAACTATGACTTTTTGTTTTGCATATAGGGCAAGTGGATTAGGTCTAAGATGTACCTTTCAAGTATTTGATATGGATCCACGACAAGCTCGAGTTTTCCATCAATCCATAGAGAATAACGAGCATTAGGAAAAAGCCTGTGGAGTAGAAGCTTTGGGACCTGCAGTGGCAACAAATATAGGTCAAAGAATCTATATAACCACTAAGCTAAACATGTGAATGATTTGGTTTTCAAATAGTAAATTGGCTATCCAAAACAGATGACAGTGTCATAATCATATACACAGCACAGCGAAATACTGATTGTACCAAAAGGCTAAAAATGGGACAGAAATATAAAAACAACAGCAAGTTCCAAATGAAAGGGAATAAAAAGCAGGATAGATTTGTTACTCTAATCCATGTAGAAATGCACAAAGCTTCCCTACTAGAAGACTGACATGCAGATAAAAACAAGAAAGAATCCCCTATCGAATGAAGAATGGATATAAAAAAACTTGTGGAATCCTGGATAAGAGTTGAGCTCAACCACAGAATTTGGTTGGGGAAGAGTATTAATGATCCTGTTGCTCTTTACGTTAAGAAGAGAAAGTAATTCCTAATGCAGCGATGAAGAAAGACTACTACATATGCCAAGAAGTGATAAAATACAGAATACAAAGACAAATAGGATTTTGCACTTCCAGAATTGTAGATCAAACTATGATAACAGACAAGATGTCAGAGCTAGATTGTTAAAGTAACTTATCAAATCATTATATAGTCTCTTTCTCCATAAGGTAATAAAAATAGGAAAGAAATTAGAAAAGATATCAATATCATAAAGGCATAGCCAAAGTAAAAGATAAAATGCCTTCTGCAGCTAGAATATGAATAGTGTGTTTGTGCATCAAACAAGAATTTGAGAAAACCTTGAAAACAAATGGACTGTGTGCTTGCTCATTAGAGTAGACAATGTAACTCTAGATATTTCCATGAATAAATCCATCTAGAATTGAACCAAGAACCTGTTCAGATTTTTCTTTTTCTTTCTTTTTTAGAAAGGTAACAAAAATGCCCAAGTGCCTGTTCAGACTGCCGACTGCAAGATCTCGAATGCAAAAGTCTCCATTTAGGTGGAAAGTTGGATGAGGATTCAAACTTCACATCTGAGTAGGAAATGATATCAGCTATTCCATGGACATAGCATTGACTAAAGGATAAGGAGGTAGAAGAGATGCACTTGTTAGAAAGCTTGAAGTACCTGAATTCATCCTTCATATACTTATGCTCAGAGTTGTTTATAGAAACAAATCGTATGCAAAAACAGTTCAGCTAACTAGATCGTAGTTGCATAATGTGCAATGAATTTTTCTAGTAATTAATCATAACTCTGCCATGACAGTTCAAAGGTTATCGTGAACTCGCCACTTTCTTATAATTGCATTCATTTTTTTCAAAATATTTTTCACAAATAAATATTTAATATGATTGTATACATTTATTTTAAGCAACTCAGAGAAACTGGCTTAATATATGACTACATCGATCTAGAAGGTTTAAGAACTCCAGCAGTTATCCACTCCTAACATTGTTACTTTGCCATCTATTTGACCAAAAAAATTCCAATGCAAACGTACTCTTATTTTCAGAAGCCTGAAAAGTACCAAGTACTCCCATATATACACATCCCCTATTGGTTATGCCTGCAAAATCCAACTCTTATTAAATAGGCAATGTACCACTACGAACGTTTACCTTTCCATTTCGCCTCGGATCGTCATAAGGTAGGTTATGAACAACAACAATTCTCCATAAACCAATTCTCATGCTACTATTCAGCTCACTTGAATTTCTCAAAAATGCTTCTGTTTGCTCATCCACAAACATATAGAAGCAGACATTTTTCTTTGCATATTCACTGGTATTCTTTGGTTGCCGTATCAAATCAAAAGCCCCTAATCAAGAATATATTTGTTAAAACTACAGTCCAACAGGTACAAGATGGAAATGTAACAATGAATGAACTGAAAGATCAATACCAAATATTGCCGATGCCACCACGACACCTTGACAAGATTCCATCTCAAGAAGGTCAGAATCATCAATGTCAAAACCTGTCTGATGTCCAGGCCTGATTCCTCTGACAAAACTGTCAATTGGATGTGAAATAGAAAATACAGATCAGTAAATTAGAGGATCTTGTGAAAATTGTAGTAATCTTTATCATTACCATCTAATTAACAGATTAAGGGAAAAGGCATTCAAATTTTGAATTTAAAAAAAGTTGGTGAAGTCTTATGTTCATAAAGCTCCCAAGAAGAGAAAACATCATACCCACAATGCACACTCATCGACTCTCTTATTTCATACGAATCATTCCTCTGAATCAATGAAGGATATCCGCCGAAATCTGAACCTCCGAACTCGGTTTTACTCTGATTTTCTTCATGGTTGTAAGTCAAATTGCTAATACCAGGAGAAAAGGATGGTGCATCAGGCATTAATGCAATAGCTTGTTCAACAGGAAGGTAGCATACCGGACATGCTGAAAAAACAAAAGAAAAAGAAAACTGAGGTTCAGCATTTAGTACTTATATTTCTGACCTTCAATCCATTTTTAAGAAGAAAAATTTCAGAGTATTACAGGACTTTCAAACTTACGCCGTGGTCCAGTCCTCTTTTTATCTGCTGGCGGGGGCGGCAACGTGAAGCCTTCACATGGATTTCCAGGGGGAAGAGTGTATCCTTTAAAATATACAGGAGGAGAGGGAGGAAGAGGGGGAGGAGAAGGTTGGACAGTTGACACACTTTGGCCAACATTATTTTTTTGTATAGACTCAATACCCCTAAAAATATATTTATGTACAGTTTCTGGAGCAAACATCCTATTACTTTGTTCTGCTGCAACTTCACCTGAAAATGAGTTGAAAATTTGGTCATTGCAGAGGCAGAAAAGAAGATTTGAGGGATGAAAATGTACAAGCACCAACATATGGAACAGCCGAATCAAAAGCATTCCCTTAATAACAAAAGTAGAAAATTGAATTATACAGGTGTTCATTGAAATTCTTCAGTGTAAACTAGACAAATCAGGAAAATCTCCTCATTAAGTAATAATGTAGGAAATACTAGCCAAATGCCATGAATTTCGAGGCAGCCAATTAATATTTACAAACTAAAACACTATAGCCACCAGATAATATCACATAAGAGCCTACCAAAAGCTCTTATAGCATTAACTCTAAGAAATGGCAACAACAACAACTGCGTACCCAGAGTAATCCCACAAGTGGGACCTGGGGAGGGTGGTGTGTACGCAGACCTTACCCCTACCTTCAAGGTAGGGAGGTTGTTTCCGATAAACTCTAAGAAATAACAAAACAAAGATTTTCGATTTTGTATTACTACTTCATAAGCAAATTCTCCATCCTACTATTTCCAATTGCATGAACACCAAACTATAGCTAACTCCGGTCAGCATAAAAGATCTGACATGATCTAGTATGGAATTATGGATACTCCGCCACTTTAAACTAAAAGTTGGAGCCAAAAGTCCTACCAATATGACACATCTCAAAAAAAAGTGGCAAATGTACAAACTACAAAGTGTAGAGGCCAAACCTTTGCCAACATACAAGACCCACAGAAAAGCTGCAGCAGAAACAACACAGAGTAGCAACATCCCAACATTCTTTCGAGGGGCGAATTTGCAGATCCAGAGAAACAATCCCTCTTTCTCCTTAAACAATTTTGGGGTTTTTCTTGGAATAGGGGGTGTTGTTTGGATTGGTGATGAACTATTCTGAAATAGTTGTTGTTGCAAAGAACCATAACTTCCTGAAGAACGAAGACCCAATGACCCTGTAGTCATTGTTGTCCCCTCAATACTAAAATTTCACCTCTCATTGGCCCTCTCCACTCATCCACATCAAAAAAGTTTCACTTTATCTTCTTAAAGTTTGAATCTTTTCACTAAATTTCACCTCCAAATTTGGAACCCTTCAAGAAAATCAGCTCAGAAACTCCAGAAAACTTATCACTACACGAACCTTGTAATGCCAATCTAATAAAAGATGCACCAAATTCACCTCCAAAATTTCAAACACTTCAACAAAATCAGCTCAAAACACCAGAAACTTCTCCGCACTAAACGAATCTAGTAATGCCAATCTAATAAAAATTTCACCAAATTCACCTCCAAATTTGGAAGCACTTCAACAAAAATCAGCTCAAAAACACAAACTTCTTACTACACCAAATCTGGCAATGCCAATCTAATAGAAAATGCACCAAACTCACCTCCAAATTTCAAACACTTAAACAAAATCAGCTCAAAACACCAGAAACTTCTCACTACACGAATCTAGTAACGCCAATCTAATACAAATGCACCAAATTCACCTCCAAACTTCGAACAACCAACAAAATCAGCTCAAAACACCAGAAACTTCTCCTCACTACACAAATCTCGTAATGCCAATCTAATAACAAAAAATGCACTAAATTCACCTCCAAAACTCCATACACTTCAACAAAATCAGCTCAAAACAAATCTGGCAATGTCAATCTAATTTTTGAAAAAATGCACCAAAAAATTCACCAAGAAAAACCGAACCCAATTAACCAAACAATCTCTAGAGTTACAATCAATCCCCTCCTGCTTATTTATCGATCTAATAACAACAACCCACTTCACCAAAACTGTCAATACAAACTCTTAAATACTAAAAAATGCAAAGCAAGTTAAGATGAAGAATTTGCTTCTTCTTCATCTCAAATACAAAACAACCCAAAACCAGAAAGAACACAAACTATATATACATACATACAATTCAATCCAATCACTCAAAAATTGGTTAAAAAAACCTTAAATATACAAAATTGCAATAGCAATAAATTACAAATGACGCTGAAATTGAGAAATGATTTCTAGGGTTTAGTGAAACCTATCAAATCTCAGATCACAGTTCACCAGTAATTAATATAGATTTTTTCATATTTTCCATTTTTATGGAAGATATTTTCTGCAAATTTTAGTGTTATTTATACTGTTCTATATATATAATTGATGAATGCTCTCATGCGCCATGTGCGCGTGATAACTGGATGGACAGCTTGTTTTTGGCAGCTAAATACATAATATATTAAAAAACTCGAACTTAAATGTTAGCTAGTAAGTAAGCATTTCTAACATCTAGACATATTAATTTGATGTTAGTGGATAATTAAATACTTCGATTCGTTTTTATTGTGTCACATAAACATACAATATTGATGTGGCATATAACTTTTAAAAGTGTGTGGAGATCATTTTGTAAGCTGATATTCAATTGATACAGAAAAAATGAGTTATGGAGTTTGAGATGTTAGATGTCTAGACGTGCATACTTAAAGTTAAGTGGTTACTTGTCATTTGAGGTCAAGTTGAGTGTTAGTTTATGTATTACACTTAAATATAATATTTGTTTTGATTATTATTACTTAAATTTTATTATATCATATCATTAAATTCATCATTGTATATCGATGTTCTATGCGACATTGATTTGATTTGACCGCCACGTTAGCTAACTTCTTTTTTTCTCATCTTGTCTTTACTTACTATCTAGAGTAAAAGAATCATATTTTACGATAGCTCAATATTGTACCTTAATTTTCAAAAGATTTATCTTCCAAATAGATGATATATGACATTATGTAATAACATAAAACAATATAATATATTCGAATATTGTAGTATTTATTAAAATAATTTAGGATAATACAATTTTGTAACAACCAATCCAAACAAGGTATAAAGGGCGGAGTGATTAACGATTTTGACATTGTTGAACATAATTTAGTATTGTTAGGTGACGGTTTAGCTTATTAATCACGTAATTAACGATGTTTTTTCACTTACACTTTATTTAACTTGTAAGTTTAGCTTGTCATGGAGTTAAAGGTATTCATTATTAATTTCAATTTCTATTTAAATGTGTATTTATTTATTTATTTATAAACATTTAATTTTCAACGTTTAAACTTGATCAATTTCAATTATTTTTAATGAGTTAAGTCAAACAGACTCTAAGTTAATCTCTTTATGAATAACAAGTGGCAAGTGTTTCCTTTTTTAATAAACATTAAATGACACAAATTTAGATTAGTAATACCAATGACGGGTAAAAACCTAAAATAATAAAATTATTATATTAGAATACATCCTCAATAACTTTGATTAATTAGAGTATGTCTACTTCGAAAATATTTTGCTTGAGCTGAATGTTTATCGAAAACGATCTCTTTATCCCCAAAGGTAGCGATTATTGGAAAAATATTTCCAAAAGCGACAAGTTCTTTGCATATCCTACCATCTTCGAACTTCATTTCTGAAATTATATTGGATACATTATTATTGTTGTGAAGATATATTTGCCTAATAAATCGAATATTTACTCCTCAAACAAAATATTTAATCTTGATAGTTAAAAGCCAAAGTGAGAATACATATATTTAATTATGATCAATAAATAAAATGTGTATGATTGATTATACATTGCGTTCATTAATTTGACATAAACATTCGATAAAAATATCATTTTACATGTCTTCAATATGTCTAACATTTTTGCAAATGTGACAATAAATTAGCAAGGCCTTAAATAGGAAAAAGTCACCAAATCTTTCAAACTTGTTTGCTATGTGTCCACAATTTGATGAAAAATATCATTATTAACAATATAGAAGGAAAGAAGGCAGAAAAAATGGACCAATAATTATTAAGCATAAAAGGAAACAAATAAACTAAGGGTCCCAAAATGTACAATAAATAAAAGTAACTTTTTTTTTTTAGAAAATTAGCTTAAATAAAACATAAGGATCGTTTGGTTTGAGATAAAGTTATCTCAAAATTATAATCTTAGAACTAATTATTTCATTGATATATTTTTCACTAAACGAAAAATAAAATTTAATCTCAAATTTTATCCTTAAATATCTCACGTTATCCCACGAAATCAATGACTTGATATTGTTTTAGTCAAATGATTTTTGTCATTCTATTTGGGCATCTTTCCATTTCTATGAAAGTATTTTTCGTAGTCAATATAAAGCAAAATAAAGTCATTGTCTAAATGTAAAGTTTTCAAACAATGTGGACATTTTGAAGAATAAAAGGAAAATAATTTTATATTCCTACTAACAATTTAAATGAAAGAAAATAATCCAATAAAAAAGATTTTGTTATTTTCATAAATCTCCCCTTTTAAAGAACTTTAATATTTTATAAATTATGTGTTTTAGTTAATTCTCACTTAATAGCCTGAAAAATATACTTCCTTTTTTATTCTTTTCATTTCATGAGGATAAGAAAAGGTGGATCATAGTTTTACGGACTATCATATTATTTAGCTTCAAGTTACTGAGCACACAATTCTATATAATAAAAGCTTGAAGGTTGAGAATTAGAATAAAAGATAAGTAGGTAATTGAATATTGGCGTTGAAATGAGGTCGGGGGCTGGCCTCCTCCTATCCTCTTTTCCTTATTAGTAGTATTGTATAGTAGTCGCATATATAATCTCTTATTCTTCAATATTACTAAATATTGTTTCATTTATTTTGTATCTTATTGTTACATTTTTTTTTGCAATTTTAGTTTGAAAATATTTTCTTTGACTCAATGATCCATCAGTTAATAGCATATTTGCCTTACAATAATAAAGATAAGATATGCATTAGTAATACATAAATTTTACATATTTTTTTAATCTATAAGATTATATTAAATATATTATTACTATAGAGATGGATCATTAAATGTCAAAGAATCTAGAAAATAGACATTATAATATAAAATAATTTTTCAATTTGCCAGCACAAAGAATTGGAAAATAAACAAATATGTTTGGTGGACAGCCAAATTCAAGATTCAAGTTTATTTTGACCTCTTGAAATATAGAAAAAAGAAGTCATTAGTTTAATTACTAGTTTTTGGGACAGATGTCTATTTTTGCACTATATAATATTCTCTGAAAATATGAGTCATGATGTATACATTTTAACAAAAAAAATGTAAAGTATTAAAACATTTTTTTATATTTTTTTTACAAACATTAGAAGAATTTATTTATTTCCCTTTGTTCTATCCTCCTTCCATATTTTACACAAAATATTTATTGATTAAATTAGTAAACATATAGTTTCAGACAGCCAATAAACTAATATATTATTTGAGTTCATTGAATTGGATCAAAATCTTTCTGTTTACTTTTTGTTGCTTAGATATGTAAATCTCTTATCTACGTAATTTAATGAAAAATCTTTTAAAATTTGTAGAACACAAAATAATTAAGGTAATTTTATTGGTGATGGGTCCTGAATTGGATAACGGGCTTAATAAGTTATTTATAGATGCTTTGTGTTCAATCATAAAAGTATCTTTACGATTTAAAGTAAAGTATATTGAGTAACGATTAAATCGATATGTTTGTTATTGTTTCCTACTAGCCACCAACTTTTGTAAGTTGAAGCTAATTGTGTGCCTAAGCAAGAATGCTTTTTTTCTTAGATGACATTATTATTGTGTTTGAACGCCACTTCCTTCCTCTCTTTTTTTTACCTTTTTCTTTTTGCAAATTTTTTTGACACGACAATTAAAATCGTAAGTTGACTAGTTGCGTTTTTAGTGTTAAACTTAGTGTACATACAATGCTTGATAACTTACTTAAGATCTTGCACAACTACTTATTCACGATCTTGTATAATTTGTGTATAATCTTGTTATGTCAAGTCAGGCAAGCTAGATTATTAAACTCGAGATTGTTAAAGAAATAGTGAATAAGGAAGTCATGTGAAATTTGCTAAAAGAAATTTATGTATTATCAAAAACTTGATTGATATATTTTGTTTGGTGATTTATAAATGGATGAAAAAAATTATGATAAATGATGCCTAATTTTAATTGGCATGACGAAATGATGGATGCTTTATTTTTTCTGTAAAAAGTTGTTATTGTGCTCACAATATTTGAGTGATATTGGACGTATACAAGAGTATAAGTATATATTTAATTATGGAGTGTTTTATTTCCAAATGAAAACCTTTTAGTTTGACTTTAAATTTAATTATATTTAAATATGAATATCAAATATTGAATAAAATCCTTCCAAATGAGGAATTAGGATACTTGTCAAAATTTTAGAGCCCCTCATTGTTATGGTTAGGGGTGTGTATTATTTGGATTAAATCGAAAAATCAAATCAAACTAAATTTAATTTGCATTGATTTTTTTTATTTTTCGGTTTAATTTTGGATTAATAATTTACTTTTTTGATTTTTCTGTTTGGTTTCGGATTTTGAAAAAATCAAATAAACCTAATTATATATATATATATATATATATATAAAAAAAAATTAAGTTGGAGTTAACCACTTTTATTTCTTTTTAGTTATTTTCTTTCATTATGATTTAATTTATGTTTTATGTTTGGATATTTATAATTGATATACTTTTAAATATGTGTTTTACGTTTTACTTGTGATTTATATTAGAAAGTATATTTAAGAGATTCAACTTTATTAGTACTCCTCCTTGTATATATCATATATGTATATATTTTTTTCAAATTGCAAAATAGAATTTTGATTATGTTTCTAATTATTGACACAATCAAATAATCAAATTGGAAAAAATCAAATCGAAAAGAAAAAAATCAAACCAAATCAAATTTAATTCGATTTGAATTGAGTTACACTTCTTTAAAATCAAAAATCGAAAAATTTAAACTGAATAATATAAAATCAAACCAAAAAATTAAATGCACACCCTTAATTATGTAGGATAACAAAAAAAGGCATTAGAAAACCTAAGAAATGGCCTAGCAAACACTCATGTCTACAAAAACAAATTAGAAACAATATTGAAAGGCCATGTTAGTTGCTTGTTTGTGTATATGCAGGGACAAATTTAGGGTCTGACGAGGGTATTTACGTGAATTTTTTTAGCAAAAATTTGTATTGTATATATAAGATGATTTTATTTTATTTTTTGATGTGTATATATATAAATTTTGAATTTCTCTAGACATAAGAATAGAAGTTGATTAAATAATTTCGGAGACTCAAAATTTACCTTTAGAATCTAAATTCAAATTTTAAATTTTACATTTTAATTTTTCGAACACCTAGATATTTCATGAAATTAATTGATGCACGAGTGTGTTGTCAGCATATGGCTAATTAAAAATTTGTTTATCTCAATTATGGATAAAATAAAATAAAATTAAAAAAACTTTGTAGTCTAAAACAAGTGATGGACATATTATTGTGGTTTCCCACCGGCATTCTTTATCCATATTGCGCTTGACTGAATTAGGATTCATGCCGGATATCTCATATTAATAGGGTAAAGCATTTTCTAATAAATGTGACGGTATACTTTGAGTTTAAATATAAAATTCTTGATTAAAAATGAGAAAATATTTACCACTCAACCACAATTCTTATTTATAGTAGTAAAAATTTGTATGACTATACTATTGTTTCATAAAAAGTAAAATTGTTTATATTATAAAAATGATAAAAAAAAATATCACATAAAATGAAACGAAACAAATACGAAAAAGTGAAGGTAACATTCTAGTGCTCCTACGGGTGTCGGTGAAACAATTACTATGTAAAGGCAGTTTCATTTGTCCACACACATGATAAGTGAGACAGAGTTTCTATTTTATGACAAAACAATTATTGAAAGATATATTTTAATTACATTCTTCTTCTTTTTCTTTTTTTAAAAGAATTTTTTACAATTGAAAGATTATTTTTATATATTTTATTTGAGTCGAAATTCTGATAAAATTAATTTATCTATTTTCACATTGTAGGAATAAAACTGCATACATATCACTTTATATGCAATCTTATCTTATCTTACCTTGTGAATGGTAAAATATAATTTTCAATTAAAAAAGATTAAAACAAACTAACAAACAATTAAACATACTTCCTTTTGTTGTTGGATTATCAAATTTAACTAGTACTATTATTTGGGATAGAAAAATAAACAATCTAATGATGATCGAGTAACTCGGCATTGTTATTATTATGTTCTTTCATGTTTTCGACATAATTTTTTTGCTACTGCATTTGCTTTGCATATTTATTTTTTGTATACTTTACTTGATCTAAGGTTTATCATAAACAACATTTTTACTTTCACAAGTAGAAATAAGACCCTTTCCAGATCTTAGTTATGAAATTACACGAAATATATTATTATAAATTTGTATAGGACTAAATGTGTCTAATAAAAGAAACTAGCCAAGTTAATGTACCATTCTTCAAACTCTAAACATAAATAAGATGGACATAAGTGACAAAAAATATAGCTTCATAAACTTCTAACAGACAACAACAACCTCGTAAGCACAAAGTATCACTCCTCTCCAAATTCGAGTTGTTAGATTACATGGGATATATTATTGCAAACTTGTCTAGAATCAAATGTGTCTGATATAAAAAATTAACCAAGCTAATATCCTATTCTTCAAACTCTAAATATAAACTAAGATGGACCTAAGTGACAAAAGATAAAACTTCATATACTTCTAACGGACAACAACCTCGTAAGCACAAAGTATCACTCCTCTCCAAATTCGAGTTGCGAGATTACATGGGATATATTGTTGTAAACTTGTCTAGGATCAAATGTGTCTAATATAAGAAACTAACTGATCTAATATCATATTCTTCAAACTCTAAATATAAACTAAGATGGACCTAAGTGACAAAAGATATAACTTCATGTACTTCTAACGGACAACAACAACTTCGTAAACACAAAGTCACTCCTCTCCAAATTTGAGTTGTGAGATTATATGAGATATGTTGTTGTAAACTTATCTAGGACCAAATGTGTCTAATATAAAAACTAACTGAGCTAATATCTTTATTCTTCAAACTCTAAACATAAACTAAGATGGACCTAAGTGACAAAAGATATAACTTCATATACTTCTAACGGTCAAGAACAACCTCATAAGCACAAAGTACCACTCTCTCAGCTCTCAGTTACCATTTTTGCATTGACCTCTGTGTTGCTGATTCTTCTTCTTCCCCCTCAAAAGCTAAGGAACAGTGTATAAATTGCTCCTCGCAGATGAATATGGAAGGTATGTAAGTTCCCATTTCTTCAAAATCTTGTAATATCAGTAGCTACAATTCACAAAATCCATTTTTTTCTCGAATTTTTCGATGGATTTTGGTGAAAGTACGCCGAAGAAGAAATCGAAACAATCCCTTAATACAACACCCATTAAGCAGCAAAACCCACTTCCAATTTCCAGTTTATCTCCTTCAGATCCTATTTACCCTAAAACCCCACAAACCCTAAACCCCACCAATCGCCGCCGTTCAGTTCGCCTTAGCTCCACCCCTCAAACGCCGGCGCCGCCGCCTCTATCGCCTCCAACTTCTGCCCGACGAGGTAAATCTCTGAACTTTACTCCGAAAAATGGTACCAATTCAGCTAAAAGAAGGAAATCTAAGGTTGCTGATTTAACCCCTGTTTTGACACCGGGACTTACTGAATCGAAGAGGAAAAGGAAATGCGTAGAGAGAGAAAATGTGGGTGTTGAGAAAAGAAGTGTTTCGAGGAGTTGTAAGAAGAGGGTGTATTATAAAAAAGTGGTTTTTGATGGGGGGGAGTTTGGTGTGGGGGATGATGTATATGTGAAGAGAAGAGAAGATGCTGGTTCGGACAATGAGGATCCCGAAGTGGAGGAATGTAGGATTTGTTACAAGCCAGCAGGGAGGGTAATTATGATTGAGTGTGATGAATGCTTAGGAGGGTTTCATTTGAAGTGTTTGAAGCCACCATTAAAGGAGGTTCCTGAAGGGGATTGGATTTGTGTGTATTGCGAGGCGAAGAAATTAGGGAAAATAGTGGAAATGCCTGCACCACCCAAGGGGAAGAAACGGGTAAGGACTGCTAAGGAAAAGTTACTTGACAGTGATCTGTGGGCGGCTCGTATTGAGAGGTATATGAGCTTTTCTATTTTGTATGTTAATTATAAGAACTTTTTGTGGTTTCTTTGATTTTGCATATCAGTGGTGGTGATGTTTGATTAATTGTGATATCAATGTTATAGTATATGGAAAGAAGTGGATGGTACATATTGGTTCCGGGCACATTGGTATATTATTCCGGAGGAAACAGATGCAGGAAGACAGCCACATAACTTACGGAGAGAACTTTATCGGACTAATGATTTTGCTGATGTTGAGGTAATGTTGTGGTATTCTCTTTTCTTTCTTACAATGCAATGTTTTTCACTGTGGAAGTTATATGCCACCTATTTTGCTGCTTGAGGGTTGCAATTTTTGCTATGGTAGAAAATGTCATTTACCTGTTGATCAGTTCAATTGATTGATAACTTCCCAAAATCAAAAGATAGGTGTAAATGTATTGATCTATCATTGGGTAATGTTCTTGATAGAGTTCTCAAAAGAGAAAGATTGCAAGTGGTAAGATTTTGCTTTTGGGGGTTTGGATGTTATAATGATTTTAGTGGGATAAGACTCTCACCCCAACGGAAAGGAGCCAAAGCTTCAATTTTTCTGCTTATCTGGCGGTCTGAATTGATTGGATATGTTACGAGTAAGTGACCAATTACATCTGTTAATAACAGCCTACGATTCTATCTGCAGATGGAATCTGTCGTCAGACATTGTTTTGTTTTGTATCCAAAAGAATTTGAGAAGGCAAGAAATGATGGAGATGATGTTTTCCTTTGTGAATATGAATATGACATTCACTGGCATAGTTTCAAGCGCATTTCTGAGATTGAAGATAATGTTGTGGTATGTTATTATAAAATATTTTTTGATGATATTTGTGGAACCTTTTGCTCATATCTGATGAAATATTCCGAACTAATAAGCTGTCTTCTCATTTGGTAGGATGATGATGAAGCTGAGAATGATGGGGATTGGAACTCTTGTGAAGATCAAGATTCTGACGGGGAAGACGATATAGAATATGAACGGGAAAAACTAAGTAATCTATTAACCAGACCATCTCCAGCTCATCCTTTGGCTGCGGTATACAACTTGTCCTTTGACAGATTCATAGTTCACTTCTTCATGTTGCATAAAGCAGAAAGCTAATTACTTTGTGTAAGAGTGCAGAATTCAAGAAAGGGTCGCTTTTTTGGACTACAAAAGATTGGTGCAAAGAAGATACCAGAACATGTGAGGTCTCATAAGCTTACTGAACTTGAGAAAGCAAAAGGAACCCTTTTGCTGGCAACTTTACCCAAGTCTCTACCTTGTAGGACTAAGTATGTCTTTCCTAAGGTGCAATCTTTCTTCTTCATGCAATTTACTCGGTATTTATCTGACAAACAACTGCTCTCTTTTGCAGAGAAATGGAAGAGATAACTACATTCGTAAAAGGTGCCATATGCGATGATCAATGCCTGGGTAGATGCCTTTACATACATGGTGTTCCTGGGACAGGAAAGGTATCTATTGGCTTAAGAGAATGCACTTGACTGATAGCATAAGGCAGTCATATATCGTTTGTATGTTTAGGCTGGTCTGACATTACTGATTTGTTCCTTTATCTGCACTGTGATGTAGACAATGAGTGTATTAGCAGTGATGAGGAGTTTAAGGTGTGAGGTTGATGCAGGGAGCATTAAACCTTATTGTTTTGTGGAGATTAATGGCCTAAAATTGGCTTCACCCGAGAATATTTACAGTGTAAGTATGAAATGTAATTTCTCGCGTGATGCAGAAAATGTCTTTGTTCTCTGAAATGTTTCTCTCAACTGTTTCAGGTTATTTATGAAGCACTTAATGGGCACAAGGTCGGTTGGAAAAAGGCTCTCCATTCCTTGAATGAGCGGTTTTCCAATGTTGCTGAACGTAGCAAAGAGGAAAACCGACCTTGTATTCTACTTATAGATGAACTGGATCTCCTGGTTACCAGAAATCAAGCGGTAAATGATGCATCCTTTTATCCGCAATAGTAAATATTGAAAACAGCAAATTGCATATGTATGACTTTTTTCCTTTTAAATCCAGGTTTTATATAACATTCTTGATTGGCCTACCAAGCCACATTCCAAACTGATTGTTATAGGTGCGTGCACAATTTACTATCAGCATTTCCTTCCTTCTGTATCAGTTATTACATGTGAAGATAAAATGGGAACTTCTCTCACCAACAGGTATTGCAAATACTATGGATCTTCCGGAGAAGTTGCTTCCGAGGATTTCAAGTCGTATGGGCATTCAAAGACTTTGCTTTGGTCCCTATAACTATCAGCAGCTTCAAGAAATTATTTTAACTCGCCTCAATGGAATTGAGGCCTTCGAAAAACCTGCAATTGAATTTGCGTCAAGGAAGGTTGGTCCTTCTGTGGTTCACCTCTACAAGGACTTTATCTTTATTAGTTGATTCTAATCATCCCATTCACATGCTTGCTTGTGTGCTGTCGCAAATGTGATACTTAAGTTGATTATTAAAACAATGTCCACTTTACACGTAAATCCAGGTGGCAGCCGTTTCAGGTGATGCACGCCGTGCACTAGAAATATGTAGGCGAGCTGCGGAACTTGCAGATTATCGTGTTAAGAAATTGCTACCAATTCCCGATTCTGCTGCAGCAGGTGACCTAAACCTCGAACTATGTAGACATAAGTGACAAGAAAGAAATACTTGGAATTCCATTAGAAAGAAATACTCATTCGTTCTGGTTTTGAACATCTAACGTCCCTGGTAGGTTTATACAGATTACTTATCTATGTGTATGTTTCAGGTAAAATGCTTGTCAGAATGGCAGATGTTGAAGCAGCCATTCAGGAAATGTTCCAGGCTCCTCATATCCAAGTGAGTCCAAAAGGAACACCCTGTGATGTAATTTCAACAGTCATTTTAGTTAGTGGGAACATATCTTGTTGATAACAAGATAACAACCAAGAGTCCCTTTTGATCTTCCTTTATTGTCTTGCACTACTCTCAAGCCCAAACTAGTTGGTGTCCGCTTACGAGGGTGGGTAGAGAGCGAATGTAAAAAATAGTTAAATTTTCTCCTCTGCATTTTAAAAAAAAAACAAAAAACCACCAAATGGGTTAGGATAACCCCTACCCGTAAATATATAGCAAAAATTACAAGAAGGTGGATAAGGCAACCTTCCAATACAACATGATAAATGATCGAAGTCATTTCTGTAGGACAGGTACACAACTTTCAGGGATGAGAGAAGAAGCATTTTTGGCTTCCATAGTAGCGGGTGCCAGTAAATGAACAGTACCACTAGTAGTAAATCTCCAATTCGTTGTGATTGGACAGTCGAAGTTTGTTGGAACTTTGGGGAAAGATGTCTAAATTGAACCGGTGAAGAAGTTGATTGTGAAGAGGAAAGATGTACCTTGAGCTGGTGAAAAGGAAAGATGTCATCCAAGGGTGTGGCCTATGGTCAATGAAGTGGGAGGAGAACCGTGAGGCCTCAAGTTCAAATCTCAGCGGAGACAAATAAATACTAGGTGATTTGTTCTTAGTTGTTGTCTAAACCTTGGTGGATCATGTTACCTGTTACCTGCTGCTAGTGGGAGGTAGAGCAGGTATCCTGTGGAATTAGTCGACGTGCTTGCAAGTTGGTCCAGACACCACGGTTATTTGTAAAAAGGAGGCTTGATGGTGGTTTAGATTTGACCCATGTTGGCCGAGAATATCAGTTCCACTGGAGGTTGACACAGGATAATTTATTTAGCTGATTCGTGGAGTTGTGGCGTTGACCTGGGTTTTGAGAGATGGTAGTATTAATATGGGTATTGAACAGAAGGGCAGATTTTCTATCTGGGTGGTTTAAGGCAATTCTGTTGATTTTTTCATGGTCAAGATGATCTAAATTTTGGTAGAGTGCTAGGAAGGCAGATGGATCAGGGGGGCTGGTGGTGGGTCATCTAGGTGTTGGCCAAAGAGATCTATAGATAACAATATGGCATAGAGAGTTCCGCCAAGAGAGGTTTGAGGTTGAAGCAAGTTACTGTTGCTATTGTCCCATCTGCTTCACCAAAAGTTTTTGGGTGTCCAAATTGGAGGTCTCCATAGGTTAAAATCCTATTAATTGCTAGAAAAATGGGAGTATCCTTGTATACATGTAAGTTTCGAAATGAATTTTACCAAGGACTTATGTTGACCATCCCTTAGTACAAAATGGGAACTCCAATGATTTCTTAGTGAAATCATGGTAGGACTAGCTCTTGTTTTTCTCTATGGTTGATTCATAATGATGCGGCAGCAAAGTGCTAGCTGATGTTTCACTGGCTATAAAGGGGAGAAGATGAAGGATTTTGTTTTCATAATGCTTGCAATATGTCTAATTATTTGTTTTGTGTAGGTGATGAGAAGCAGCTCCAAGCTGAGTAAAATCTTCTTGGCAGCTATGGTTTATGAGGGTCACAAGACGGGGATGAGCGAGACCACCTTTGACAAGGTAGTTTCCCGTCTTCTGCCTTTTGAAGTTTCACCTGCCTCTTGTGTGGCATCTATGATTTACTGATGTATCATGTATCTCTTGTAGTGAAATCATGCATCTTTTGTAGTGAAAAGAAAACACAAGTTATAATTGATTACTATTTTTTCAATTAAAAGTCTGCCCGCTTTGATTTTACTCTTTCTTCTGGTTTGGTTTTTATGCACTTATATATAATCTTCTGGCCTATACATTAGCTTGGTTGTTGTTTAAGTTTGCTCCCTGAAATAATTTTCTCAATGCAGTTGGCAATAACTGTTTCCTGTCTCTGTACAAGCAATGGTGAAAAATTTCCAGGATGGGATATGCTTTTAAAAGTTGGGTAAGCCACAATATTCTTTAGCTTCCTGAAATTATCAAGCTATAAATTCTTAACCTTGGATTAATGAAGTCCCCAATCCTTGTTACTTTATTGTATTATTTATTTATTTATTTGTTTATTTTATTTTGTATATTGTGTGCGGCAAGTCTTGATTTCTTAGCATAACTCTGGTAGGATAACCCTCATTTCCTAACCTTGACAGAGGCTTGCAGTGTTATCAAAAGCAAAAAAGCTCTAAGGTCCGTTGGGGCTTTATGTGCAAATAAATCGTGGGCTTTAATGAAAAAAGGTGCTAAGGGAGAAAACAATACATACATATATATATATTTAGTCTAAGACCAATAATTATAAGCATGAATGACACGCATATGAACAAAGAAATTGATTATTATTTTTTACAATAAAGTGATATTTCAATTGTTTCGTATCGGCTCTTCAGAAGAGGCTCATTGGCAAGGAAAAGTATGACTTAGAACCTCGATGACGAGACTGAAACACGCATTAAGCATGGCGGCACTCAACACGTTTTGAGCCTTGTTTTTCAGGGCTTTAGTGCAACTTTGACAACACTAGGCTGTCATCGTAACAAATTAGTTCTGTGTTTTGATATCCTGTTCTCATAATGTTGTGAAGTAGATGTAATTGTTGATATGGATAGCAAGTGGATGCCAGTGAATGGTGACTGGAAATCAATGTTTCTCGGACTCTTCAAAAATGTCGGCACGTGTGTGGAAATTCTTGTTCACTTTGTTAATTATCCTTCATTTATTTTGTTTGGTGGCAGATGCAAGCTTGGTGAATGCAGAATACTTCTATGTGAACCTGGAGTGAAGCATAAACTGCAAAAGTTACAGCTCAATTTCCCAAGGTAAGTTTCTTTATTAGTCCTCAGCTGTATGTGAATTCAAACCTTATAACTGAATTTTCTCTTTTAACTAAAATGCCGCTGTAGAATCTAATCCCAAATAATCAAATTTACATAATCATGTGTGCCCAAAGAGGTCCTAACAATAACAACTTTTTAATGGTAAGACAGCAACTATGCATCAGCTCCAAACACGTTGGGGTAACTTTTTTATGATACTCTCAAAAATCCATCGGTTAAGATATTTAGAAAGAAACTCATCCTTTTGATGAATGGGATTTCTAACTGGTTAATTTGTTCATCCATGCTTTTCCTTGTTTAGCGAAAGTGCCGCTAAGCTGGATTGAGGTTCATCAGCATTATTAAGCGTTGAATTGTATGACCCGCCATTAAAATGCTTTTCATTATAAGGAATAAACCTACTTGTGGTTTTCAACGCGTGCCTGATTCTTCTTTTGGGGGATTAAGCATTTTGGTTATATATGATTACAAGACTTGAATTCCAGATTTTAATTGTGTGAATCATCTTACGAAAGCTTATACTTCTGTTCATCAGCATTATTAAGCGTTGAATTGTGTGACCTGCCATTAAAATGCTTTTCATTATAAGGAATAACCCTACTTATGGTTTTCAACGTGTGCCTGATTCTTCTTTGGGGGCTTAAGCATTTTTGATTATATATGATAATACAAGACTTGAATTCAAGATTTTAATTGTGTGAATCATCTTACGAAAGCTTATACGTCTGTTCATCAGCATTATTAAGCGTTGAATTGTGTGATCTGCCATTAAAATGCTTTTCATTATAAGGAATAACCCTACTTATGGTTTTCAACGTGTGCCTGATTCTTCTTTGGGGGCTTAAGCATTTTGTGGTTATATATGATTACAAGACTTGAATTCAAGATCTTAATTGTGTGAATCATCTTATGAAAGCTTAAGACCATGGATGGTTTTCTTATTAGGAAAGAAATGTTTCGGAGAGGATACGAAGGATGAATAACTTGTTGCTCTTTCCATAGATCATATGTTTAAGTAAAACTCTGTCATTCTACTAATGATCTTATATATATATATATATATATATTGAAGTGTTGGTAGTTTAAAGTACATCATATAAACTCTTGAATTATTGGCTTTTTGAAGAGATTATTGTGTATTGTTGCAAATACCCATGTTTTATTTGTTTTAATTCGTCAATACGTGTAATACTCTTTAACTCTTAAGTAGTTCAGCCTTATTAGAATGAAACCTTCACTTGGAGTTTCTAAAATGAAGAGAGTTTTACTTCACCTTCCGACCTTTCAGCACTTGGCAAGTGTCAGACTCTTGCAATGGTTGCTTTTGTCCTGATTCGTTGCATTTTTGTTGCAGTGATGATGTTTCATTTGCCCTTAAAGACAGCAAGGAGTTGTCGTGGTTGGCTCGGTATTTATAACTCATGAAACACCCATGAGTGTGGCTTAGAAGTCGGTGATGTTGGATTAAGAACGATGAGATCTCATGCTCAAGAGGCAAAAAAGCACTAGGCGATTTCTTTTCACTGTCCAAGCAGCTTTTATGGATAGAGTTACACAATACATGTAGTACAAGGTAGCATATATCAGTCGAGATGCACGCGAACTGGCAAGGACACCATGGTTAAAAGAAAAGTATCTCTGACTATTGCTATCTTTTTCCTTCATTGGTTTCATATCCTTGTTCCCAATCAAGTTTCTTCACAAGAACAATCGTGTATTTTCTTGTTATCTATGAACTCGTCAACATTATTTTACTTCAAACGCCCGATTTCGGCGTTGTGATTAATGAAACTGTTTACCTGATCAAAAAAAGAAACTGTGTTACTCTTGCCAATTTTTGAGAAGCGTAATGATGGGCTTACTTTGAAAAATAGCTACTGTCATGGAGTTTCAAATTCCACAGGCGAAAACTAATGTCTTGGAATTTCACTTGTGGAATTTGAGACTTATTATGATTGTATTTCAATTAAAAGGACTAAAAAGTGGTTATTTGCCAGAGTTGTTAATACAATTATAAATAAGTCACATAATAAATGCTCTCAACTTGTTGATTGATTGTAAGTTGTAACCAATATTTTTCATATCTATGTCATTCACAAGATAAAAGTGGGTGATGTGTATATAATTATTCCTTACTTTGAGAAGAAAAAAAAGTTGTTTTCGATAAACCTCGGTTCAGACCATCATAGTAGGCCAGTTTTGGGTTGGGTTGTCATCACATTCTGTTTAGTAATACATAGAATTCTTGTTGTCAATATTGGTAATGCTTTTGAATTTCATGGAGTTGGATCAAAATGTTATATACTTAACATAATAAAATTGTTACCACTTGCGGGGATAGCTCAGTTGGGAGAGCGTCAGACTGAAGATCTGAAGGTCACGTGTTCGATCCACGTTCACCGCATTTTTTAAAGATTTTTTTCATCTCAACTAAATCAATTTTCTTTCAACTAGCTCTCACTCATATAGTGGATTAACACATATGCATATTTTGTAATTTTCATACAACTAAATCGTGTGTGATCAGTGTTACTTCTAGAGCTTCATGATGATTTTATATCCGTTAAGAATATATAACTTCTCGATTAATGAATCTTTTATTTACGGAAAGGAATTCTGTTTGCTTAAAATGATATGTTTGATGTCGATATGTAAAATCAAAATGAGTACTCTATTAGTTTTCTTTTTTCATATGCAAAAAGAACAATGGTATTATGGTAACATAAAACTTAGTTCAAGTAAACATATATACCATAATGTGAACACTTGCGGGGATAGCTCAGTTGGGAGAGCGTCAGACTGAAGATCTGAAGGTCACGTGTTCGATCCACGTTCACCGCATTTTTTTTGTCCAAATTTATGATCCGACTAAACCACCCAAATTCATCCCGTTGTGTAGGCGGGCAAATAAGAGAGACATTTGTCCAAATTTATGATTCGACTAAACCAACCAAATTCATCCCGTTGTGTAAGCGGGCTAATAAGAGAGACAAATGCTTCATCCCGTTGTGTAGGCGGGCTAAAAAGAGAGACAAATGCTTCTTGTGTGATGTTTTTTCTAATCTTATGACTCAAAATCCGAAATCTTTCTAATTAATGATAGAGGTAATTTTATCCATCTCACCCTACTTCTAGTCGGTTGTACACTGCATTTTCCGTTTAGACTTTCCTAATAAAAACCTTAAATTATGTTTAAAGGCCTTTTTAATCATTTTGCTTTGCTCATACGATTTTTTTTTTAAAAAAAACCTCAAAATTAATGAAAAATTGATCAAACTTGCCACATTGATTATGGTGTTTCAAAAGCTAAGCTTGAAAACTTATCTTACCTACCACTTTCCTCTTCTTCTTTTTTGTTCTTTCACTTGCCGTTAGATATCGATGTTGGAGGCTTACTAATTACTTTAAATTATACCTTGTAAGGCTCATTCAAAGGGAAAGTGCTTCCATTAGGATTTTTCATATTTAGGACTTGTATTCGAAAATTCTAATAAAAAAGTGAAGAAATCTTATTCATTCAAGCACTATTTTTGTTTTAGAAAATCAAACTTTTGTATAAAGTAAACACCAAACACTAGTGGTCTAGTGGTAAAATAGTATCCTGCCATAATATTATGTGATTTATTCCTTAAATAGAAAACAAGGTAATTATTTAATTAAAGAGGAGTAAATTAAAATTCTAACAATAACTTCAAACTCTCTCAAAAAAAAAAAAAACTCTCCAACCCACAAAAGTCTAGAGAAAAAGAACAAAATACAATTATAGTATGTTTTTTCCCCCAATTGTATACATCAATTAATATAACTTATATACTAATAATAATGTCTCTCTTTCAAAATTTCACACTACTTCAACTGCCGTGATGAGATGTAAATTTGGCAAATTTTCCAACAAATCGACCGTGAGCATGGAGGCCCTCGGTCGTGGAGGCGGCCGGCTAGAATACTCGTCCACTATGGACGAGTACGTTAACTTGGCCGCTTCCACACGTTCGCGGGTTTTAAGCCATTTTGCTTGCATGTATTTTTGTTTACGCCACGGCCCAATGTGCATTTTCTTGTCCTTCATACATTTCTTGGCTGCCGCACACAAAATCTTGATCAACGATAGCAATCGTTCAATTTTTCCAATAAATACTTCTGGTAATTTTTTTACTAATTGATTATATTCTTCACATGCTCGTGCCATCTCAAATTCGGCACGAAAATTTAGCTCTATGATAACTCTTACTTCTCCTTTTTTAGGATTTGATGAGTCAATCACATCGACAAATGTATGTTCACCTATATAACATGCATATGGTTAATAAGATCGTTATTTCAAGATTTAATATATATTTTATAAAAAATAATATTTGATTGATTTGAGTGAATTAAAAAAATGTGTCTGAAAAGTTCTTGTCATAAAATTTGTCCTTGGTGGATAGCCACAAATTAAACAAGTCATTTTCCAGCTGTATTAGTAATATCAAAACTATGTAATTGATTCATTGCCATACATTAAAAGTGATTTTTATATGGATGTCATTCTCAGCTATATAATTATTCATTTTAATATATATAGTAATTTAAAAGCTCTAGATGTAGATATAAAGTTGTCATTTTATACACTATTATTAAAAGTTGTCTAGGGTAAGAAATTTTCACGTGATCGAGTCGATCTTTACATTTTATAACAAATTATTTGTCTTATTTTTAAGATTATAAATTTCACATTTTAAGGATACTGACATATAAATATACTTTCACTAACTATATAAAATTTCTACATATTAACAAATGTATATAATTTAAGCTTAAATTTCTTACTTCATCAGTATATATAACTTAATTCTTTATTAAAAAGAATTTATTTTTACTTATTTTTTCAAAAAAAAAAAAAGTTACCTGATGGAATATCTGGAGAGTTCTTCCATTTCGACTTGCAAATTGCAGAGTTGAACCCTGCAATTTGCAGACGGCTGCAAACCTCCTTCATCAGGCAGGTCTTGCAGCCGTCGACCATTTTCCGGCAATTACATATAATTCCATTTCCTTCTTTTATTGCCTCCTTTGTAACGCTTCGAATTTGTGATTCTAAGGAAGTTGTCCGATATAGAACACCCTAACAGAATAAAAATATTTACATATTCAGAGCACTGAAAATATAATTATAAAGAACTCTATTTATTAGAGTAACATAAATTGGTAACTAGAATAAATGGTATCTTATAAAATTACACCAATTATCTAAGAAAATCAGTATAAAATCATCACTTAATAATAGGACTTTTAATTATATACATGAACAGTGTAAAAAATCTTTATACTATCAATTCAATTTAGCCAACAAATTATTATTCTATTTTTCATTGTAATCATATCAGACTTGCTACGAAGCTTTCCTATTATTGATAACAACTTAAATAATTTATAAAGGAGTAATCAACTACGAAAAAATTAATTAATGAAATGGCCGTTAAGTAATTAAATAGCGGATAGGAGAAATTCAAGGAAATGAAGATGTTAAGACTATTTTTAATTAAAGAGAGCAAAACTAGGAAATTAGAAAAAAATTCAAAACAAGACCTTTATATTATATCTAATTCGATTGTAGAGTCTCGGAGCAACATTAAAGTTTATTTGTACGTGATTATAGGTTACGGGCTTAAGTTAGAATAGATTTTTCACATCACACATTCTACTGATTAATGTGCGGGATTCTTTGCGCCCCTTGTTAATTTGTGTTTAAAATTTTTATTTTAAAAAAAAAAACTTGAGTAGTTAAAATTACTTACTTGTAAAAGCTGATGTTGAGTTTCCCAAAATTGATTATCTTCAACATTTTCAGACTCATCTTTTTCTTCGTCTTCATCATCATCATCATTCTCATTTTCATCACAAAAATCGAGACAGATACTTTTCAATGATTCGTCATTGAGAAAACCAAAAATAGTATCGGAAATATTTATCGATGCGGGGTCGCCGGAAAATGTCACTATTTCCGACTTATCGCACGTTAAAATCCGATGACTCATTGTTCTTCTAGCCATAACTCTAACCATAATAATATCCTAATTCTCTAAATGGAGCTAAATATATATAAGAATAAGAAGCTTAAAAATTTGTAGTGTGACTAAATTTAATTTGGGAAATGGCTTTATATAGTTACCAAAAATTTTGGGGGAAAAATAAAAATTAAGTGGACAAAACAGCAAGGATCCACGTCAGTCCATGTCTACTATTTTTATCTTTTTTTTTTCCTAAAATATTTCACCTAGTCTAGTATTGTCCTCCTTCAGGTTTTTAAATGCAATTTATCGACGAACGAGATTCAATTAAACTCAGTGATAGGGTTATAAAGATCGAAAAAGGGTTAATCCGGCATCTTTTATAAAAAAATTATATATAAATGTGTGTGGATCAAAGGATATATAAAGGTTCATGTTGTCGGATGAAGAGTGCAAAGGCAAAAGGGAGCTTGCAGGAAGACTCAAGAATTTAGTAGGAACAAAAGTCAGTCTTAGTGATCCAACTGGGTCGAATGGTAGGATTATCGTTCAATGAATAAAATTAGAGATGACAAATTGATCTTCCCCAAAAGATCATTCACATCGAAGAAAAAGTTTGGCACCTAGCTAGTTGAAGTATTTTTTTCGAGTGGTAGATATTATTTTTTTTAACTTTATCAAAATATTATCCATATACGTTATCTAAATTATCAAGTCAATTTTATTATATTGAATGTAAAAAATAAATCGTAAAATAAAGATTATTTCCTTTCTTTCCTTTCTCATCAGAGTTGGGCCATAAAGCTTATTTATTGAAAAAGTCAAAGTAAGCATGCGAGATTGATCAAATTCCAAAAAGATATTATTAGCATGTCGTAGTTATTAAAACAAAACTGACAGTATAAAAAATATTGTGTGATAAAAAATTCAAATTGCGTCCTATCTTTAACTAATGAAAAAATATATGTTCTTGATTTTTTTCACATGTATCCAAAAGAGAGGGTTCATCTTGTTTAACCACCTAACTATTTCATTTATATAACCACCCGACATTCAATATTTATTGATTCGATAAATTTAAATTAACGTCATGTAAAATTATTAACGAAAGACGTCTCTATATTGAAATTTCATTAATCCCAAAATAAAAAGATAAAAAAATTTCATTCAACCGTTTCATTCACAATTTTCCCACCTAACATCAAATTGTGGCATACCCTACAAAGAGATAAATTAGGTTCTTAGTAGGGTTTTTGATAATTGATATGGGAATCTTCTTTACACCATATATATGCGGCATCAAGCCAATGGTTTTTTTTTGCTTTTAAACATATTGACGAAATTACCCATGGATAAAACAGAAATCTAGGGTGATAAAAGGAGGCATTATTGGAATTTTAAGTTCACAATTATTTTTTCCTAGTCATACAAGATTAGATTGATGAATAATTAAAGATAAAATTAGGTATAAATAAAGAACATGCCAAGATCTATCATTTTAATAATTCATTGTCCTGTCTTATATCCTTGTATAATTAGTCTTTAACTATTTTTATCCACTCCTTTTCAAATAATTTCATCATGCAATAATATCACATCATAATTATAAAAATATCTTTATTTTGCTATAGCCTAACAATGATATGAATTAATGATTCGACAAAATAAGTATGAAAATAACAAAGTAATAACACAAGAACCGATTTAGTATCGTTTCTAACTGCCGGTCTACGATAACTTTGGAGACACACATGAAAGAAAACTAGTGATTTTAGTATCCATAAATATTTAATTTATATGAATGACAAATAATTAATCTCTACATAAGTCTATGAGGTGATAGTTTACGTAGAATTTAATTTGAGTGAGAGATTGTTGAGTAAGCGGACGATGTCTCACATTAGTTGGTCTTGGAAAATTAGGGGTTGTTAGATAGTTGGTTTGGAGGTGAGTTATGCATGTATTAAATTCAATATATATAATATCATGTTTGATAATTGATAATTATGAGGTAATTAGTTGTTCATATATAAAATTAATATGGTGTTTGATTTGCGATTCAGAAACCCGCATAATTAATAAATATATATGTTGCGAGAGAATTTATTTGTATTATTTTATGTAGGATATATAGGGGGAAAAAATTAATAATCGTATAACTAAATAACTAATGCATGAATAACTAACTCGAAAAAAATCGTGCAATTTTTTTTCAGAACAAACAATATCACAGTATGATAAGAATATTTTCGAACTTTGCCAAATTGGTCATATTAAGAAAATAATTTTAAGATTAAATTAGTACTTACAAATTATTCATGTGACTAAATATAATATATGAAAATTAGAGCTGGCAGATTAGGAAGCCCATTTGCGTCTGCTGATCGCCGCAGCTTCCAGCTAAAAAGTACAATAATTTATCGCTGAGGTAGAGTGTTAGTTACCAATTTATTTGAATATGTTAATTTTGATTCGAATGTTATATATATATATATTAAAAATTTATCAAATAAAATACAACTAATCACTCCCTCCGTTCAGTATACTATTTTTGAAATGTTCAACGATACTTGCCCACTTTATAAAATCAATACATAATTTTATATTTAGTTCCTAACTTATCCTTATTATTAATTAAATTCATCATATTACATTTTTCAAGAAAAATTAGTACTAATTTTAAATTAGGGTCAAGTGAACTCAATAAACGTTTGTAAGTTAGCATTCCATTTTTAATTTCCTTCTCCTTTTTGGCTATATGACTTTGTGACTAGAGTAATTTAATTTGAGTTATTTCTTAATACAAAACAAATACAAATGATTTTGATAAATTATTTTTTATAATTGAATGACCATACAAGTTATCTATTTATTTATATAACAAAATATGCTACAAAATGACATATTTTATGTAATCTCATATATGGACAAGGTCTGAAAGCAGGGACGGCTCAACAACTTTGAAAAAAAAGCAATTGCTTTAGGCCCCAAAATTTGAGGGGCCTCATTTTTTATAAAAAAAATAGGTTATAAGTATTTTTTTTTTTAAAATATAGAGTATTACTTATAGAAAATAAAATCTTTTCATAAAAGAGCAAAGAAGTAATAGAAGTTCGACAAATTATGAATACTATGTCTCAAAAAAAAATTAAATAATTAGCTATAATAAACTTCATAAAAAATATATTTTTAAATTTAAGGCCTCAATTCGGATTTGGCTTAAGGCCACCGATTTATTAGAGCCGCTCCTGTCTAAAAGGAATAAAATATACACAAATATTTTTTTTCGATCTTGTGAAGATAGAGAATTTGTTTCTAAATTATAAAATATACATATATTACTTCATCATTATTGTGTTTGCAACTTATATGAAAGTGCATTGTAAGTTTCAAGTAGTCGCGGTCCTACAATTATCTTAATTAATTTGATAATATCGACTATAAACAAATATATATTCTCAACACCAATGACTTTGGGCGTGTTCAAGGAAGATGGTTTGCGAAAGAAAATATTTTCTTAAAAAATAAGTAGGTTTCAAATTTATTTTTATGTTTGATACGTATGTAAAAAATATAATCTTAAAAGTATGTATATATAATTTAAACAAATATAATATGCGAGAAAAGGGTGGGATAGGAGTGTGGATGATGGGGATGGGAACTACAGAGTGTGGGGGTAGGGGATGATGGGTGGGAGAACACAACAATGTAGAACGTCGTTTGTAGAATTTATTTTCCCGATTGGTTTCACTAAGGAAGTCACTGTCGAAACAACTTATTGAAAATATTTTTCCAAAAACTACCAACTAAATATAAGAAAATTGAAAAATATTTTCCTCCACACCAAACACAACCTACATAAGCAAATTAGTAAAAAGATAAAACAATAAGCATATAATTTCATATACATAAATCTCTTAGTGTTAAGTGCAAATTACATTATTTTCCTACTCTTTTTCAAATTATAAAAGTCCCTTAAAATTTATGAATTTCGGATACATCACTGGACTTCTGAATACATCAGTAGACATCCGGATACATGGGCGAAAGATGTATCAAAGAGGGGAGGGATGTATCAAATAGGAGATATGACATCTGAATACATAGGGGATGTATGTATCAGAGAGGAGAAGAATGTATCAAGAGGGATAGGGATGTATTCGAGAGGGATAGGGATGTATTAGCAAGAAGGAAGTGACGTATCCCAAAAGGGGATTTTTAATTATTTTTTTAAAATGGTCTGAAATTTTAGAGATTATGATAAAATAAAATGTGTATTTTGGTAATTTTTCTTATAATTTTCTGTAATAGTTGACTTCAAATAGTAAGTTTATGAAGTCAAAATGGTAACTTTGTATGTTGATGTATCAAGAAAATGTAATTTAATCCTAAATCAATATAATTATCGAGAAAAATGAACTTAATCGATCCTAATTTCATCATAAAAATCATGATTTGAGAATTGTCCAAAACGTTATATAGAATTTCAGAACGTATTATGGTTCTTAATTAGATGATCGTTTTGGGCTTTTTCTCTTCGGTAACATTTTATGGGCCGTTTGCTCTTTTGGGCCCATTAGCAGATTCATGGACTATGAATTACATGTTCTTATTTCACACTTAATCTCACATAATATAATACTTAATTTTTGTATAACTTAAACTATGCTAATATTGCCATAATCCAACAAGTCACTGCTAAAACAGTGAGGTAAATATATGAATGACACTTGTAGTCTATTAGTAGAAATTTTTAGGGTGTAATTGCGATTTTTCATTAAGGAGATGAATCGAAGTGATTATGGAAAAAAAAAAATTGAGATTCTTTCGCTCCTACATAAAAATCTTCGATCTAATTTAATGGAGTAATCTTTTATGAAGAAACTTTACCTATAGACTTATCTATTTACTGTGAATGAATTAATAAGTCGAGTTCATTGGACTTCATACGTTGCATACTTAAATAAAAATGATTCACCAAGCTAAGGATTTTTTAAGATGATTGAAATTCATCCGTTCTTTTGAATTAAATTCCGAGTCTAAGCAATCTTATGAATTGGAATCATTAGACTTTGAATACCAAATACTTTTGAATAAATAAATTTGTCAAGTGATATTATGAGATGATTGGAATCAATTCCTTTCCACTCTTATCCAAAATGATAAGTGTAAGACTTCTGAATGATTTAGTAGGGAGCTTTCAAACTTTTATACTATCAATCAAACATAATATAAATTTTTTTCATAGATTTAATCATGGAGTATCCTATTTTATTTCATCCAATTTGTGATTAATTTATTCAATATCCTCGATGGTCAAAATTCTTATTGAGATTATAATTCCAAAATTATAATTCTTAGATAATTTAACCTACGTACCAAATGTTCCTTAATAATAATAAAATTCAAACTATTTCATATTTAATTTAAAATACTAACTAATATTATTGTTATTTTGTTCCACTATTTAAAAATGTAAAATAAAATAAATAAAATAATATCAAAATATCCCAAAATGCTCATTAAGACATGCTACTCATGATTAAAGGAATATTTAGTTCCATTCTCATGATCTTTGACCATATTATATATATATATATATATATTCAAACTTGCCTTTTCCTCCAAAATTATCAACAATTATACTGCAAGTTGAACAAAAAATCGTGGAAAGTACATTTAAAACAAAAATTAGGACACATGTTGATAAAAATAATAAATCCATTTGACTTTTAAAGAGAACATCATTTAAATATGATAAAAAAGTTGATAAGTTGGCTGAATCATTTTACTCAAAATATATTTGTTTAAAAAACAATAGCGGTCAAATAGAGGTTTAGACGAGAGAGTCATTATATTGGACTTTTTTCATACGTTCAAAGAATATTGTGTCAATTAAAATTTTGATTATAAAAGGGAAAGTTGACACTAATTTCACATCTTGATATTTCATAATAAAATTGATTTCATCTCAAAATTTATGCAACTCGAAATTAAAAACTTAAATTTAAGATTAAAAATTTACATTTCACTGCTTTATTCCTATCTCTAGAGCCGCTAACTTATATGCATAGTTGCATACCATTATTATTATATATATGAATATGAATAGAAAAATCAATAGAATCTTCTTAATTTTTTTGTAAAAAAATAATGGGTGCTTAGGTAACAAATTATAATTTACCCATTACTTAAAATTGATTTCAAGTTGTCATGTTTTATATTTGAGAAAATACATAATTATCCCATCAAACTTATACCTGTTTTTCAAGTAAACACTTAAAGTTTGCGACTTGCGAGGGTCCTATTATCCCTCGAAATCATTTTCAATCATTATAAATACACCATTTTAACCCATTTTCATAGAGGCTGTGATATCACATCTGAGAAGCGCGTGAATGACTAAAATTCAGCTCCAAAAGCTACCCATAATTTAAATAGAAAAATTTGATGAATTTACAACTTAGGCGTCAACATTTCTAAAGATCTAAACAAAATTGAAGCCATTAGAGAGTGACCATTTTTTTGCAGTATATGATTTGATACAAAATGTGTTGATTAAGTTTTTTGAATCAACACCCATGACCAATTGATATCCAAACATCAATTTTATTCATTGCTTTTCATTAATTTGCAATTGATTGTTTCTTGTTCATGGTAGAATTCGTAAAAGAAGAATACTTTTCACAGTAGTTTGAGTGAAAAGAAGGAGAAATGGGTGGTCCGATTAGATTTGAAGGTTAATATGTGAATGGTTCGGGTATTACCCAATTCTTTATTAATGGATAGCAATAAAATAAAATAATATTATTTCATTTGAGAGTGATCACACGCGTAGGGTTTGAGATTAACATTGTTGTCAAAATGGTATATTTATATTAGTTGAAAATGGTTTCGTGGATTAATAGGACTCTCGCAAACTTTAATAGCCTGTTTGGAAGGATATCCTGGTAATTTGATTTGGTGTAATTACAATGTCCGTCCTGTTTGGTTGGACAGAGAAATTACTTGATCAGCAGGTAATTGATGTAATTGGCAGGGGGTAATTACACTCTCCAATTCACTGGCAGAAGCTGCGAATTGCTGGTAATTACAAATTACCAGCTGATTACTTCTTCTTCTTTTTAATTCTATTTTTTTTTAATTTTTTTTTTTTTTCACTTCTATTATTTTAAGTTCTAGTTTTATTTTTATTATTCTTAAAATTTCTAGAAGTTTATTTTTTATTTTTTATTATTTTATTTCATGTTCTTCTCGTTCTCAACCTTACTTCACGTGATTCTATGCAATTTTTTCGTATTATCTATTTCTTTATGCCATGCTTATTTTCTCATTAGCATATTTTTATTAGTATTCTAATTTTTAAATTAAAATAGAATTTATTGTTAAGTAAGGTTATATACTTAAATTTTTTCTTTTGAATTTATAACTTATGTTATATTTTCAATTTCATTTGTTTTAGTAATATTAAATTCACATTGCAAGTAATTTTTTAATTAGACTTGATAGATTATTTTTTTATCGAATATTTAATAATTTATGACATATTATTTATATATTAATCTTTTTATCAAACATGCATTTCACGAAATTCGTAGAAACTTCATATTTTTAGTTTTCATGATCAATTCAATTGAAATATATTAATTTAAAAAATATAAATCAATAATTTTTTCATAATATTAGTTAAGAACATATGTTTATTAAGTAATATATTTTCAAAAAAGAATATATCTCTTAAATATTTAATTTAATATTATTTATAAAGTTTCTTATTTGTCTAGTATAAATTTTAAATAATTAATTTTTATTTTTAAAATTTAATATAATTTTGTGATTGCAATTGTGCATCCAAACACAACATGTGTAATTACATTGTGGCATCCAAATAAGACATGTGTAATTACAGTGTAATTACACACCAAACATGTTAGTGTAATTACTAGACTGTGTAATTACTAGGCTGGTAATTACTACCCTAGTAATTACACCAATTTCAATTACCAAGTGGCTTTCCAAACAGACCCTAAGTGTCTACTTGAAAAATAGGTATAAATTTAAGGAAAAATTACCGAACTACACATCATTTATTATTATATTTTCTTATTTTTTCTACCATTTAAAAAAATATCAAAAATCCCTTCTTTTGCTCCATCATCCCCTTTTTCGAATACATTAATTTGAAATCTCATACCCATGATTTTCTTTCCTTTTTTCAAGCCACAAATATCTCTACATTTACCTACATTAATCCATTTTTGAATTTCAAACTTTTTCTGTTTCAATTAATGATTTCAAGTTATTCAAGATGTAGATTTCTTTCCATCACTTCAATTTTCAATTTTTTTTTATTTTTTTTTAGTTTTTTCATCTTAAAAAATATTGAATTAGTTACTCCCAATCTCTTTACTGGAAGAGGGGTGGAAAACGTTGCTTATGCAAAGAGTTAATCTTGGAGTGCAGTTGGAATTGTTTCAGGAATTTCTAATGCCGGTTTTGATACACTTTATTCCATTGGTTCGATTTTTCAATATTGGGCTTACTCAATTAGTCCGAGAATGATACATCTTTGTTGCTTTCCGTTGATTAGATTGTTGACTTTTATTTTTATTTTTTTATTGTTCATCTTTTCTGATACATATAGGTTCAGATTTTTAATGTATCTAGTTGATTTTGTTTCTTAAACTAATGTATACTGTCTTCGTTTCAACATTATGATACATTACAATTCTATCATGCACAATGTATCGTGTTCAAATATTAGTTATGATACATAACCTTAATTAGTTTTGATAATTGATACAAAAATTCTATCAAATGCATCATTTATCATGTATCAACCTTTTCATCTACAAATTCCTGATATATATGAATTCTACTCTCAAACAACATAAGTTACATAAATAATAATGTATCATGCACTAATATTTTAGGCATGATACGTAAATTCGAATTTATACTAAATGTATCTGATACATAACAATTACCAAACAGTAATGAATCGATCTCAAACCTAACATCTTATGAGCAATAATTTCTTATTTAATGTATCTAGTAGAAATACAACACTTATCAATTTAAACAAGATACACAAATAGTAATATATTGATAAATCTATCCATCTCGAAAATGAAATTCAAAAAATGATTATACAACATTATAAAAGGTATGAATGATCTATCAAAGTTATGCATCTCTTCAGCCTTTTTGTTTGTTGTATCAATGCATAACATATACATTGAAAATCCGAACTCTTGTTTCTTCACCTCAATAGTGTATTAGATCTCAAAAAAAAATCTCAACTCATCGATCTCCAATTTAATTGCAATGACTGATTGAGATTCACAAACCAATATTTTGACCAACAACAATTTTCATCACTTTTGTATTGTTCATACATCACCTCACTTTCTCAGATTCTAGAATGTCTCAACAAGATCGTTATGTTCATGTTGTATCATTACAATTTGTCGACAAGTTTGATTCAAAAATTGAGATTTTTTGGAAGAATGGAAAGAATAATTTGGGATCTGAAAACACATTACATATACATCAAACTAGTAATGTATCACAACTTATATATCAATATACAAATTTCAAAAATTAAAAACAGAGGGTATACATAGGAAATCCAAACAACTTGAATCAAAATTGAAAAGATATTCGATAAACTTGAAAATTCAAAAGGAAATTGTTTATCCAACAACACCCAATACTCCGCACTCCTATCTCAAAGTTAGACCATTTTCCCTTCCTCCAGTAGCTATAATATCTCTATCCATTCTTCTACTTCTCGTAGACGGAAAAAAATAACTATAATATTATCCCAAATTATTCAGCATTGAGGCATATAATTATAATCAAAAACAATTTTTTCCAAGCTCAATATGCACACACACATACTCGAAAAAGGCACTTGACCTTCAGATTGTTTTGAAAATTTTCTTATTAGCCCAACTTGAATAAAAAAATAGAAGACAGAGAGTATAAATAGCAAATTCAAACAATTTGAATTAAAATTGAAAGGATCTTCAATGAACTTGAAGATTCAAAAGGAAATCGTTTGTCCAACAACAATTTCATCACTTTTGTATCATTCATAACTCACCTCTCTAACCCATAATTTCAACAAAAGTTTTTGAATCAAATCTGAAAGGTTTCTTCGCGATGAACAGGGGGGAGCAATTTGAAATTTTGAATTATTCGTTTTGGATTTGCCTCTGTATGATTGAGAGTAAGAAGAAACGTAAGCGTAATTTATGGGATTTAATTAGATTTTATTCCTTTTTTAGCGCAACAGAAGGATTCTTCTTGTATTAGAATTAATGTATCCGGATGGTGAATTAATGTATCCGGAAGGTACAAATTTTAAGGGATTATTGTAATTAAAAAATAAATACAGATAAGGTGTAATTTACTCTTTACACTATGAAATTTATGTTAGTTATACTAAATTTAATGGGGTAATTATGTATTTTCTATTTATATTTAACAAAGAGGGAAAATTAATTTGAATAAGTCGAGAGCAAATCTATGTCAATAAAATTTAAACTCAATTAATTTTTTGTATATGAATTTAAAGATCCGCCAAATAAGTACAAATAATATGTTTCAACATTAATCAATTAAATGAGATGTAGATATGTGGTAGAATATCAAATCTGAACTCATAAAGTTTTCACATTCTAATATTACGGTTCAACTTATGAATATGTATATATAAATTACTTTTATTTCTATTTTGATTTCTTCTTTTGTGCAATTTTATTTAGTTTAATGTATAATACATTATTGGGGCTCGTTAAGTTTGAATCTAAATCACATAAGATCCATTATAAGAGGAACCATTCCTAAAAAAAATATTATTTTAAACACTAATTTGTTTTCATAAAAACGAAGATTGATCTCATCTATGAGTGATCTATCCACCTTGTACGGTTTACACTTGGACTAAAACCAACACAACAGGAAAGTTGCTAAAAAAATAGTGAGATAATTCATAAAGAAAAAAAACAAAGTAAATAATAATTGTATAATTATTTTCTCTTTTTGTATTTGATGTCTAATATCTATCTGTATTAAAGTTTGATTAATTTGAATTAACTTCATATTAATATTTTTTTTCATATCGTGAATTTAAAATCAAAACCTTCGATTAAAAAAAGTTAACATAATTCAATGTACCATATCAATCGACGATATATTAATATTCCTTATCCGTACTAGTTAATCGTACCTTTAATCATATTTCTACAGAAAAACAAAGTTAAAATAATATAAAAAAAATATCTCAATCTTCCTTAAAATCATACGTAATTTAATAATTCTCAGACTGTGACAGCTATATGCTTCCCACCTAATTTTCTTTTTTCTTTTTTCAACTTATTCACAGGATTCTTGGAAAATTTTGTTGATCAATTAAATATTTAAAATTCGTTTCAACTTTTTGAATAATCTTTTCAACAAAAATCCAGTAAGGGAATAATGCCGTATTTTTGACGTTATCTTTTTAAAAATAAAAAATAAAAATAGATATACCATAGTCATTTAATTGTTGGTTAAAATTATATAAATATTAAATATTTATTAATATATGAACAATTCTTTTTAACCAGTAACCAGATGATGCCAAGTGATGATTATTTCGATTTCAGAATTTTTAATTAAAAATTCAAATTATATAAAACGAAACATAGAAATTAATGGAATTCAACATCACTATATCTATAAAACATTATTTTAACTTTATACCTACAACATAATTTTTCGATAATAGAGTTTGGATAAACTCCTCAAACTAGGCCCTTGCCTTTTTTTCTATTTTAGGGAGTATTGTTTGATTATACGCACATAATTAATAAAAGAAGAATTAAACTTCTAAAATTTGCGGTTTAAAAAGTCATAAATATTAATATGATTATAAATAATTTCATAAGTAGAAAATGAGAATTTTTAAATAAATCATAAATATTATCTGACTATAAAATAATTTCATAAGTGTAAAATAAATAATTTTCAAATATATTTCTAAATACATAAAATATCTTCTTCTTTTTTGGGATAAATTTAAACGCAAAGTCTATCCATAAATTAAGACAAAACGGCATAATTCAAGGTAACTAATATGCAATTTTATTTTAATTTATCTTTTACTCCTAATAAATTAACTTCATTTAACTAATTAGGACTATAACAGAGTGATAAATATTCCTTCACCAATAAATATTCCTTCACCAATAATCAGGGCTCGGATTTGAATCTCTCCATTACGAAATCGCTTTTGTTAGAAATCATTAATCGAATTATAATGTGTATCAAACATCGGATATAAGATAAAATTCACCCAACCCCCAACGCCTACCACTCTACCCCCACCACCCCACCTCTCCTTGAGTCATGCAACAAAACCGGGTCCATATCGAAAACTTCAAAGGTACTTAAACGTACTTTTTTTTTATGTGTGAAAACAAAGACCTATTAGAATATAGAATTTTAGTCATAAATGGATTTTGATTTGAATTATTCTCCGCTCTCATTAAATTATCTCAATGACTCAAAGAATATTACATAACATTAAAGAGAGGAGAATTGGAATTCTTATCAAAAATGGATTCTTTATAGCATATTCTTTTTTCATATTGTGAAAGAATTGTTCTTTTGGTTCTTGAATCTCATTTTGCAAAAAGGGTATGTTTATTTTTTCAATTTAAGATAATGGGTGCCTTTTTTTTGTTGGATTTATGAATATGATTTTGTATTTGGGGTTTAATGGGGTTTGTTAATGTTGATATTTCTTTGTTTTAATATCCAAGTTAGTGTGCTTTTCATCCTTTTGTTGTTTGTTAAGATTGTTTAGTTTTCTTAGTTTAATAAAAATGGATTCTTTATAGAAAATCCTTTTTTTTAATGTGAAAGATTTTTCATTTTGGTACTTGAATCTAATTCTGTAAAAAGGGTATGTTTATTTTTTCAATTTAAGATAATGGTCGTCTCTCTTTTTTGTTTGGATTTATGATTGTGATTTTGTATTTGGGGTTTAATGGGGTTTGTGAAGATTGATTTTATCTTTTTTGGTTTGATAGCTAAATTAGTGTGCTTTTATCCCTTTGTTGTTTGTTTTATTGTTTATCAAAGGTGGAATCTTTATAGAAAATCCTTTTTTATGTTGTGATAAAAATTTATCATTTTGGTACTTGAATTTGATTTTGCAAAAAGTGTGTTTAGTTTTTTGATTTGAGATAATGTGTCTCTCTTTTTTGTTTGGATTCATGATTGCGATTTGTGTTGGGGGTTTAATGGGGTTTGTTAATATTGATACTAAATAAGTGTGCTTTTCATCCCTTTAATGTTTGTTAAGATTGTTTAGCTTGCTTAGTTTAACAAACATTGAATCTTTATAGAAAATCCTTTTTTTTTAATATTGTGAAAGATTTCACCCTTTTGGTACTTGAATCCGATTTTGCAAAAAGGTTTGTTTATTTTTTTGATTTAATATAATGAGCGTCTCTTTTGTTCTTTGGATTTATCATTATGAGTTGTGTTGGGTGTTTAATGGGGTTTGTTAATATTGATATTCAGATTAGCATGTTTTCATCCCTTCGTTGTTTGTTAATATTGTTTAGATTTCTTGTATTGTTAACTTTTTGCTTTTTTTTTTGTTGATTTTTTGTTTGGGATTTTCTAGGACTTGAAGGAAGGTTGTTTGATTTTGTAGCTGAAGAGGGTTTCTTCTGCTGTTTAAGGTAATAGTCTTTTCCTATCTGATTTGAATGAATGTTGTGAGAAGGTGATAAAGATTTGTTTTTTCCTATACCTGCTTACTCTTTTTGAAGAAGAAAGAAAAAGAAAAAGATTGCGTTTAATTCTGGTTTAACTTGTTCTTGAAGGAGGCATTTTTGAAGGGTGTCTATTGTGGCTGTCATTGATCATTTATGGTGTGTGTTTGCACATAGGATTGAAGGTTGAGTTGATTATTGATTGATGGGTATGAACAAATTGTTTCTTGAAAACATAGCGAAACTGATAGGACAATTTGAGGGGATTGTCGAATTGGAACCTCCTCCTGAACTGAAGAACGAAAAGGAGAAGAAATTTGGTACTAGTTACCAGGTTTTTTAGCCTGATTTCGGAAAAACAATGGACGAGGAAGCTAATTCTTGGATTAGGAGAACAAAATTTTCTCATACCATTTGTCATAGGTTGGATGCAGCTAGATTGTCCAGTAGCCCTGTCAGTTTTCAGCCTAGAAGTATTACAGGTGCCAAAACTAGACCTGGAACAACTTCTCTTAATTCAAGACCTGATCCAACTGTTAAGCAAATTCAGCAAAACCTGAGTACAAATAAGCAGAGGGCTTTATCCCCTCTTCCGAAAACCAAACTTCCCGATACCTTTAAGGAGGCTCGATCTGATCAGAGGAGATTTTCGACTCCACATCCTCAAAGGAAGGGACATGAGAAGGGCATTGTGGGTAAGTTGTTCCTCAAAGATTCTCATGAAAAGAAAATAGCTAGATCCGGTTCTGCTATTTCAAAGTCAGCAGCGAAGTTCAATGACAAATCAAAGAGCCGGAACCGGAAAGATTCTGCATGGACAAAGTACTTTGATCACAATGGGCGCAGGGTTACGGCTGTAGAAACAGCTGATGAGTATACTGTTGATCTTTCCAAGCTATTTCTTGGGCTTAGATTTGCTCATGGTGCGCATAGTCAGCTTTACCATGGAATATACAGGGATGAACCTGTTGCTGTGAAAATGATAAAACTACCTGATGATGACGAAAATGGAGCTTTAGCGACTCGGTTGGAGAATCAGTTTACCAGAGAAGTTACTCTCTTGTCTCAACTCCACCATCAAAATGTCGTAAAGGTAGTTAACGATGATCAACTTTCTTGTTTGATGCATTCAATTTGAGCATATTGCATTCTGCATATACATTCCTTACTGTATTTGATGGCTTGACAAAGAATTTTTAAATGGAAGTTCTTCCATGGCCTGTGTTTGTTTTGTTTTTCTTTTAATATCTCGGCAGCTGCCATTTTTATGTTTTAAATTGGTAAAACACAACTTTGGCAACTTATTTTTGTTTTCAAAATCATCTCTGATCTAGTTTTTAATGGCCTCTTAATGCAGTTTGTAGGAGCATGCAGAAAGACACCAGTTTTTTGTGTTGTCACTGAGTATCTATCTGAGGGTTCTTTGAGAGCACACCTTCACAAGCTTGAGGACAAGTCCCTAACCTTGCAAAAACTAATTGCACTGGCCTTGGATATTGCTCATGGGATGCAATATATTCACTCACAAGGCATTATTCATAGGGATCTCAAACCGGAAAATATACTTATCGATGAGAACTTCCACCTTAAAATTGCAGATTTTGGAATTGCTTGTGAGGAAGCATATTGTGATCTTTTGGCTGATGATCCAGGTACTTACCGATGGATGGCACCTGAGATGATTAAACGAAAATCATATGGACGGAAGGTGGATGTGTATAGTTTTGGACTCATTTTATGGGAAATGGTGGCCGGAACCATTCCTTATGTAGACATGACACCAGTACAGGCTGCTTTTGCTGTTGTGAACAAGGTATTGAATTTTTTTCTTATTCATCTATTCTAGGTATTGAAGTTAGTATTACGAACTTTATGTTTAGTTGTCATGGTGCTCAAAAGTATCATTGGTTCATATGTTATCTTTTTCCAAATAATTTATGACCGCTGATGCATCTGGAAGATGATGCACACAATTGTGACCTTGCCATGGATGACCCTTTTTGTCCCTATGACTAGCCAAGAGACAAAATCATGCTCCTAA